>RJWM01008607.1:0-69947 GCA_004363535.1 Dasyprocta punctata | reverse complement strand
AAGTTGCCCACACTGGGCTTGAACTTGCAATCCTGCTGCCTCAGCGTCCCAGAACCCTGGAGTTACAGGCTTGCACCACTTTGCCTAGCTTGTCATTTTCTTCGTTATATTCTTCCAGATTTTTCAAATTCCCTACAACATGCCTGGGGTATTTTTCTAATTAGAAGGGAACAATAAACAGAATTTTCAGCGGTGATAATCTGGCCTCCTGGGCTGCTGCAGCACAGAGGAGACAGGAGGAGGCGGCTAAGCCCCTGGCACAGCATGGGCCCATGTGGGGGCAGGTGCTGTCTCTTGATTCCCGAGGGACAGGCGCCTCCAGACCTGCCCTGGCTTCAGCCCTCGGCCCCTCCACCTCGGCCCCTCCACCTCGGACCCGATACTCCAGAGACAAAGAGTTAAACAACCTGCATGGCGGCTCAGCCACGCCTCAAGGTCTTTGCCTGTGCTGTCTGCTTGGCCCGAGCTGCCCTCCTTCAGGCCCTTGAGCTTCTGCTAACTGCTATCCATCCGCCCATGCACTGCTCCTGTATTTTCTCTCCTGGCTGCAGGGCCCCTCCACGGCCCCCGTCTCATGCTGAGCTACTCCCCAACCCTGGCCAGACCCCTCCCTATCTGGGTGTCCCAGCCGCTAGCTCAGGGAGGCTGTCCTGTCCAGCAGGGATTTTCCCTCCATTTTCCATACTTTATGTAATAGTGTTTGATTGTTTTTGGAAGAATTAAAAAGGAAAATACTTTAGACTTAGCTGACATCAGCAATGAGCTCTGTAGGGGCCCCCAGAACAGCCTGGCATGGTACCAGATGACGCCCAAGTCAGGCTGTTCTCATCCATCACCGCCTTCCAGAGGGCTCCAAGGCACACTGACTGAGGCAGGTGGGTGGAGAGGACGGTCTTTGTTCGTCCAAAAACCAGAGCAACCCCAACTCTTCCTTCCCAGCTGTCCCACCTTAGACCCTTTGGGCCTCAAGATGCCTTAGTCATACAATGGAGAGACCAGGCTGGGGTGCAGCTCTGTGACAGGAGATGTGCATAGCATGCCCAAGACCTTGAGTTCATCCCCAGTACTTGCTTCCCTCTCCCCTGCCCCGCAAAAAGGAACAGTGTCTACCTGTTTGGTGATAACGAATATTGAAAGAGATAATATATAACCCAGAGTAGAAGCACAATAGATGGAATTGGGTTATAGTGTTTTTGGGGAGTCATTTGTTAGTTTTAGGTGCTGGGAATTGAACTCTGGGCCTGTCACATGCTAACCACACACTCTACCACTACTCCACACCCCCAACCTGGTGGTAGTATTTTACCAGTTAGCTGTGAGCCTCCTGGCAGCCATGGCAGAGAGGGAAAGCCATTAGGTAGCACATACACACTCCCTGCTGGTGGTACTGGGGACTGACCTGAGGGCCTTTGCACTGAGCTACATCTCTTTTTTGTTCAGCCTTTTTTTATTTTATATTTTGAGACAAGGTCTCACTAAGTCACTAAGTTGCCCAGCTTTGGCTCAAAGTTGCAATTTTCCTGCCTCAACCTCCTCAGTATTGATATTACTGGTAATCATACCATTCTATACAAGTAAACATGGAGGATTAGAGAGGTGTGATCCCCTGCCTTAGGCTACACAGTTAGGAAGGGGTAGAGCTGGATTCAGGCTCAAGAGCCCAAATTCTTAGCATTGCCTTTTGGGTGTTAAGAATGACTAATCCCAAGCCAGGCATGGTGGCACACTTCTGTAATCACACTCAGGAGGCTGAGGCAGGAGGATCATTGTAAGTTCGAGACCAGTCTGGGCTACAAAGTGAGCTCAAGGCCAGCCTGAACTGCATAGTGAGACCTTGTCTCAAAAAGACAAAAAAAAAAAAAAAAAAAAGAATGACTAACCCCAAGCTGTGGATATAGCTTAGTGGCACAAACACCTGCCTGGCAAACACAAGATCCTGAGTTCAATTCCTGGTTAAAAAAAAACAGCTAACCCTATACCAGAAGTCCTGGGGACCGGGGTTCCAAAGCAGATCAGTCTTTTGGGTCCTCTAAAAGAGCCAGCAGGTGGCATCTTCTTCCCAGGGCCTCCTACCAGCTCAACAGCCCTGCAGGCACCCAGGATGGGGCCAACCGGCACCTCCTGTCCACTGGGGCCAAGCCAATGGTTGTCATTTGCCCAATCCATACTTTAAAGCAGGGAGGTTGGTGGAATGTAGCCCAGGCCTGGATGCCCACAGCTGCCGTGGTGCGAGGGAGCAAGGGTTGCAGGGGCAGGTGTGGGTGGGTCCCCCTGCCCCCTGCCTGAGGGGGCATCACAGCTCTCCTCCCTCCCCCAAGTTCTGTCCAGGAAAAGGAGAAAAGGTTCACAAGTTCCAAGGTAATGAAGCCGATGGGTATCAGGTAAGGGGAGCCGGGGCATGCTGGCCAGGCCAAGGTGGCCTGGGTGGGGGTGGGAGGAACACAGGCTGGGTTCTGCAGGCTTCTCTGGGTCTCAGTTTCTCCAACTACAACATGGCTGTACACCCTGCCTTCCTGGATACTATGAGGAGGGAAGAGGAACACTGGGGGTCAGGGGGAGAACCCCATAGACATGGTTCTCCCTACAGAGCAAAGCTGGATTCTCCCAGCATCCCAGAATGTTCTTAGCTTTGACTGGTGCCACTTGGGCTAGACAGAGAACAGATTTCCTGTGTAAAACAGAAAGCACACTCAGAGAGGCCAATGTGGCAGCCTAAGATCACACAGCACGTCAGAAGGGGTAAAGAAGGCAGGGACCTGCTCACTACACTCTCCTGGCAACTCTGACAGGTCAAGGCAGGCAGGCTCATTTTGCAGAGAGGGAAATTGAGGCTCAGAGAGGTCACACAACAGCTGGAGGTTTCTCTGTAGCTCCCTTCCAGCTCTAGGGGACACAGTCCCTTTGCCAACCCTGCAATAAGAGAAATCTTCTCACTCTCTTCCCAAGAAGGATTCAGCTGCTATTCCCGCTACCAGCACCCAAAGCTTCAAATAAAGAGGGGCACCCACTGGAGGGGGACCAGGACTTCTCCAGGTCCTCCTACCCTCCTCTGGCCAGCAGCGCATTAACATTCCGGGCTCCTGCCTAGCCTGACCTACTTTGGAGGCTGGCTGAGAGCAGAGGGGGTGGGGAGGAAGGCAGTGGAGGAGGAAGGCAGGGAGACAGGCAGGGCAGAGGCAGTGAAAGAGGAGGAGGTACCTGGCTTGGGCTTGGAGAAGCAGCCCCCCATGGCGAGTGTCCTGAGGACAGGCAGCCAAATGGAACAGATGGTTGGGCTGTGGGAGGCCTAGGGCGCCCCCCATGGGGCTGGATCCCCTGCAACCCTTAGAGATGCTGGAGCAGCCATCCCAGCTGGAGCTGCCTCTAGGACCTGCAGGGGAGACTGGAAGCATAAGGACACGGCTTTGAAGGAGTTTGCGGGTAGAAACGCTGAGAGGCAGTTTCTCGAATACATTTGAGCTGTAACTGCTGCATGTCGGGGACCCTGGAAAGCACCTCACCTTTGTGGCCCTCTCAGCTCAGCCCCCCAGACCCCTTCTTACCTTTGCATGGGCTAAGGGGATCCCTTTTGTCAGAGTGTTGTCCACCCTCGCCCAGTCCCACAGCTGAGTTGTCCTAACCCTTGCTGAGTTCTGCTACTCCCTCAGGCCCCCAGCCCTCCACTTCCCCGCTCCAAACCCCACAGTCTGGGATCAAGCTCTGAGTCCCTCCGTTTTCTCAGGAGGCCACCGTGCTTGGGTTAAAACCTGGGTCACTTTGGGCAAGCCAGAGCTTGCCTGGTCCTTGGGTTTCTCTATCCTATAATGGGAGGGACACAGGGTTCTCCCTGGCCTCGGCCTCCACCCTGACTGATGGCCCCTGGACACCCACCTCTTCAGAGAGCAGCCACTGCTCCCTGCTCACAGCCCAGCAGTGGACAGAGGGCGCCTGGCCTTGGAGGCAGGGCAGGGAAGGCAGGGGTCCAGGAGGCGGCCCAGCCTCTGCCCCTCCTCCTAGGGTGAGCTGCGGCAACAATGAGGGGCTGGGGGTGGGGTATGTGGGGCTAGGCCAGTCCACTGGTCCCCAGGGAAACCCAGCTCCTTGGTGAATAAGAGCGGGCGGCCAGCCTGGGACTGATGGGGTTGGGGAGAGAGAAGCCAGCCACACAGCCCTGCCACAGCCTGTGCCTAGCAGCCACAGCCCAGCCTCCCACCCTGGCCTGGTGGTGCTGAGGCCATGCTGAGCAGCAGACAGAACCGAGGGGCCAAGGTCTCATCAAGGTCAGGCGGCAGATGGGAGGTATCCAAGTGACCTCCCACCCTCCTCCTCACCTAAGTTCTAAGATGGGCAGGACCCTAGGAGGTGACCTATCACCCGAAGGCCCTACAAGGCACTCTGGGGGATGGGGTACCTGGTCAGCAGAAAGATCACTGTAGCCAAGGTGTCTCAGGGCCACAGGGTGGACCTTCCGGGAGATGCAGCTCACAGGTGGACTTTGGAAGGGCTCAGACAAAGGTGTAGCTACTTTGTTTACAACTGATCTCTCCACAGTCCATCCCACTGTCATCTGCCTGTTTCCCCTGGAATTTCTTCCTAAAGTCCAGTTCAAGTGGTGCTGAGGTCCATTTGGCCCATCCCAGACTCCAGGAAGGGCAGGGGACAGGTACTGGAGCCAGGGGGCCGAGGAGGAAGGACAAGGGCTGGGAATACCCACCCGCTGCCTGGCCCCTGATCTTACCTGCCTGAAAGGCCCACGTTACGGGCGAGCAGGCACCCGCAGTCATTTGGCTGTACCTTTGCTCTTTCCCTACTTGTCACCAAGGCATGACTATGAAAATCAGTGGCCACCAGCCCACCCGCCCTCTCCCCAGGCACTAGGGCGCCCCTCACCGGATCCTGGGTTCAGCTGTTGCTCAGTCCTGGCCTCCCCCTTCCTGCCTGGACTCAGGGTTCCCCTGCTGGGCCACAGAGCCCAAACACTGTTAGTGCCCACTAACCCCCACTCCCTGCCTTCCCAGGTGCCCAGGAGAAGGAGATTTGGGAGGACCGCTCCTGCCTATAGTGCACCAGGTTAGTTTGGGGCCAGTCACCCTAACTCAAAGGCAAAGGTCTTTCTTGGGTCCTGTGGGAAGTGGTCCCCAGGCTTTTTGCAGAGTGCTGTCTCTTGCTCTCAGGTGGCCCCCTGCTAAAAAGTTCTAACAGCGCCCAATGCTAACTACCAGCCAGGGGCCAATGTCCTCCCCCAGGGCCCTGTGAGGCAGGTGCTGAACCATCCTCACTTCTCAGAGATGCAGCTGCTTCCCCGCACCCCCGCCCCAGGATTCCCAGGGCCCCAGAAACCTCTGCCCCTCCCGGGCCACTTGCTCCCTCCCTGGCCCAATCTTCACCCCGGGGGTCTCCCGCCCAGCTCGGGCCCTCAGTGAGTTCCAGGCAGCCAAAGGATGGCGCCTGAGCATCTCGGCCCGGAATGCAAGTTCTGGGGGCCGCGCAGCTCCCCTCCCGCGGAGCTCTGGCGCCGGTCTCTGTCCACTCTCCTTGCCTTTGCACGTGCGGTTCTCTGGGTCCGGGAAGCCGGCTGCGTCCTGGTCCCCCGCCTCCCGCCATACCCGGCAGCCCGGGAAAGGGGCTGGCAGCAGGAGGGGTCTGCGGGAAGCCGGGAGGAAGGGCCGGCGGGACGAGGGTTGGAAGGAGGGCGCCCCAGTCCCCAGCCTGTCTCTTTGGTCCCGGTTGACGACCCCTGCCCCCCCCTCACGGGCCAGGGGTCCGAGATCCGAGAACACGCGCGCTGGCCCCGGCGAGGGAGCGACGCGGCCCGAGCGACTGAGCAGGAGCCGGGGTCCCGGGACCGGGGTCCCCGGGGCGGGCGCTCACCTGGGCTCCGCGCGGGCCTGGGCTCTGGAACCGCTCGGGGCCGCGGCCGCTGGGGGTGGGGTGCGGGGAGGAGCGGCAGGGGCGGGGCCGGCGCTGCGGCGACACTGCGGCCGGAGAGCCCGCGGCGCCCAGCACCCCCCAGCCCGGCCGTGCGGTGGGGGGTGGCCGGGGGTCAGGGGTCAGACCGGGGGCCTCCGCGTCCTGATCAGAGTCGCCGCCGGACGTGAGGAGACTTGCCCCACTGGTCACGGACGCCCAGGCCGGCCCCTGCGACCCCAGAGAGACCCTAAACTGGGCCACCCACTCCCAGGCTGCGCAGAAGTTGAATCTCTGCGTGAAACCCTCCCAAGAAAGAAAATGCAAATCGCGCCCTTTGGCCCCTCAAAGTCCTTCCCCTGCTTGCTTGGAAGAGTTCAGCCCCCCTGTTCACCTAGCTCCGCTAGGCCCTTCTCATACATGCCAGGGTCTGTTTTAAATTCTTTTCTTTTTCTCAGCTGTCATTATCCCAGGAAAACTTTTTGGATCTCTGTAAATCGTGGTGTTGTGCTCCTTCCTCCAGGAAGCCCTCCCTGACCAACCTCTCCATGTCTGATACCGTGTTTCATTGTCCAGATTAGGTCCAGCTCTTCCAATCTATCCCTCTGCAGTTACTATGTGGGAAATGAAAGAATGACTCACAACCAGGGAAGTGATGTCACATCTATCATCAAACACTCAGGGGCCCACCAACTGTTTCAGGGTTGGGAGGGAGAAAGGACTGCCCTCCTGCGCCTCTCAGTTCACTTTCCAGATGGGAGGGAGGTTCTACTGGAGTCTGTGTGGGTCACACCCAGGGCAGCTGAGGTGGGGATCTGACTGGAGGGCACGTGCGACCCAGGTCAGTCTCCTGGAGCTACCTGTTGTGGATTGTTGCCGCTGCCATTGACCAGGCCCCATCACTGGCTGGGTGACTCTGCCACAGCCTGATGCCCTTGGGCACCAACACGCCAGCTTTCGCTCCACACACATGCTGCTAATGTGCCCACCTCCATAGTCGTGCTCTGTCCAGAAGGATAACGGGGGCCCATAAATAGCCATGGCCCTGGCTTCACATACTTTTATTCTTTTAATCTTCACAATAGCTTTTTGAGCATCCATCTTACAGATGATAAAACTGAGGTTCAGAGAAGTTAGGGACTCCCTGAGGTCACACAGCTAATACCTGGCACAGTTGGGACTTGAACCCTGGCAGGCTGGCTCAGCTGCAGTGGAGTACGAGGTGCAGGTGTGTGAGTGTGTGAGAGAGAGCTGCCACAGGGTCAGCCACGACCATGGGTCTCCAGTACAAAGCAGAAATCCTGCTCTGTGATCCTGGCAGCCAGGGAACCCCTCTGCTCCAACTTGCCCAGGACACATGGAGATGACTGCAGTGCCTACCTCCCAGGACGTCTGACAGGACACTGACAAGGCAGAGTCAGGCAGAGGCCATTGGGAGTACTCAGCAAGTTGGGGTGGGGGCTGCTGAGTTTGGAATACCAGAGATGAAAGTGGAAAGTCAGGGCAGCATGGGGGCCCCTGAGGAGGCCACCATCCTGGGGAGACTCCCTGACGTGGGGCAAGTCCATCACGGTATCATCGGTCCTGAGGATTGGGCTCTGGGTTCCCTGCTGCCCCACGGGGAAAAGCTGCAAAATCATCCTAAAGCAAAAAGTAAATCCAAAGGCAGGTTAGGAAACCTGCCCCACGAAGGGTCTCATACTTGGGGGTGACATATGTGGTCAAGACAACCCAGGAGGACCCAGGAGGGCACTGTGCCATGGGTGGCCTGAGGTCCTGTCTGCCCCTGGATAATTCTGTGACTGTAATAGAATTCTGGCAGCCTTGACAATGCTAAATTCAGTGAGTTGACCCTAATGTGGTTGAGGGCTCCCACCCCAGACCCAGTGGAGACCTCAAAGGAAGGATGAAGTTTGCAGAGGCTGGAGAAACTGAGTGCAGAGAGGATCAGCTTACAGTCTGGGACAGGAGCTGAGCCCTACGGATTGCCAGCCTGGGCACAGTACCATCCAAGAGCAAGCTTTTTCCTGTGCTTCTTACTGTCATTTTCTGTTGTGCCCCTTCCTTTTACCTTAGGGTCTCCAAGCTAGGGCATGCAGGATGGTGCTTCTTAGGTTTAAAAACAAAACAAAACAAAAACTAGCCCTGGGCAAGGTGGTGCACACCTGTAATCCTAGCACTCTAGGAGGTGGAGACAGGGAGAATCCAAATTAATAAGACTCTGTCTTGAAATAAAAAACAAAAAGTGCTGTGGTTGGGTGTGGTGCCTCATGACTATAATCCCAGTACTTGGGAGACTTGGGAGACTGAGGCAGGAGGATAATCCCAGTACTTGGGAGACTTGGGAGACTGAGGCAGGAGGATCACTGAATTGGAGACCAGCCTGGGCGACTCAGTTCAAAGCCAACCTGAATTACATAGCAAGACCCTATCTCAAACAAGCAACAAAAACAAATAAAATGAACAAACAGTGTTGTGGATGTAGCTCAGTGTGTGGTCTGGGTTCAATTCTAGTACTAAGAACAACAACAGAAGAAGAAGAAGAAGATGGAGAAGGAGAAGGAGAAGGAGAAGGAGGAGGAGGAGGAGGAGGAGGAGAAGGAGAAGGGAAGGAGAAGAAAAGAAGAAGAAGAAGAAGAAGAAGAAGAAGAAGAAGAAGAAGAAGAAGAAGAAGAAGAAGAAGAAGAAGAAGCAGCAAGCACAAGCTGAGAGAACTGGGACCAGGCTACATAGTGCATGCCTATAATTCCAGTGCTCAGGAGACTGAGACAGGAGAGTCTGCAGTTGTGGTCAGCCTAGGCTGCACAGGAGACACTGTCTCAAAAAAGTTAGGTTTAGAGCCAGCCGTGGTGGTGCACGCCTTTAATCCCAGCACTCGGGAGGCTGAGGTAGGCAGAGCGTTGTGAGTTTGAGACTGGCTTGGGCTACAACGTGAGCGCAAGGCCGGCCTGAGCTACATAGTGCGACCCTGCCTCAAAAAACTAGGGCTGGGAGTTTGGCTCAGTGGCTTAAGCGCCTGTCTGGCAGGTGTGAGGCTGTAAAAGTTAGGTTTAATAGTTAATATTGGGGTTGACACTGGCACTCCCTAGGGGTCAGCAAGGCCTTCTCTGAGTGTAGGGGTTCTGACTGGGTGCAAAACTGCAGATTTTCCTGAGGCCGAAGTGAGTTTCTATATTGGCAGAAATGGATCTAACAGATCCCCAAGAAACGCTGAGTTGTTCATACCGCATAGCCACCACTCAAACTGTGCTGAATGGTATTTGCAGTTGCATATAATCCTAGTTACTCACCTGGACAATTTAGCAATAATTTGTCTTTTTATTTTTTTGTACCTGGGATAAAACTCACAACTTTGCACCTGCCAGGCAGGCACTTAGGCCACTGAGCTAAATCCCCGGCCCTATTTTTTGAGACAGGGTCTCACTATGCAGTTTAGGCTGACCTTGAACTCATTTTGTAGCCCACGCTGGTCTTGAACTCACAATAATCCTCCTGCCTCAGCCACCTGAGTGCTGGGATTAAAGGTGTGTGCCACCACTCCTGGCAAGAATTTGTCATTAAAAAAATGAAAAAGGTCTGGGAGCCAGTTATAGTGGTGCACAACTGTAACAACTGTAATCACAGCACTGAGAGGCTAGTGATTTAGCAAGATCTTGTTTTAAAAAGTAAAAATAAAAAAGGACGTGCAGGGTGATCTGACTGTGACATCTGTCATCCCACTGAGTGTCAGGGTTGGTGTGGCTGCCTAGCTGGCTAAGCAGGTGTCCGCTTCCTCCCTCACTGCTCCATGTGTGTCCCACCCAAAGCTGCATGCTGGGTCGAGGACGACTGTCTCGATACAGGAGGACCTCTTTCTCCGTCAAGGGGGTATGAATAGCTGTGGTCCCCTGCTAGAACCTCCAAACAAGCTTTCAAAATAAAAAGAGGAAGAAATTAGCTCAGTGTTCAACCAGCAGCATCACAAAAACCAGCGAAAAACAAAACGGCTGGGGATATAGCTTGGTGGGAGAGTTCCCTCAACCCTTAGTATCACCGTTAAAAAAAATAAATAAAGATTGGTGGCTCATGTGAATGCAAGGACAGCTTGGATTTTAGTGAGACCATGTCACAAAAACAAAAAAAGAAAACATAAACGAGCTCTACACTCTCAGCAGTAGATGGACTAGTATAAGCTGCCTTAGTCAAATGGTAAAATATTCTTGTTCTCCCATGACAAAGTTTATAATAGCATTATAAACACTTTTCTTTTTTTCTTTTTTTGAAAACACTATAGCATTATTCTTTATATTTTGGGATGGGATTTTGCTGAGTCACTAAATTGCCCAGGCTGGGCTCAAATTTTCAATCCTGTTGCCTCAGTCTCCAGAGTGTTGAGATTACTGGCATGCCCCACCATGCCTGGCTTAAATTATGCATATATATATATATATATATGGCTGTTGAAAATATAAATTGAGGGAATTCCTACAAAGGGCAGTTTGACAACAGCTCTCAAAATTGTAAATGCCTAGAACTGTTGATTCAGAAAGTTCACCTGGGGAACTCACTTTAATGCGTCTGACCACTTGCGATTGCAAAGGACCTAAATGTCCATTCATTTGGGTCATTAAGTGAGCAACAGTATATCTACCAGATGGAATACTATACAGCACCGAAAAGAAACACATGATATGAGATATATAACAATCTCTAAAACTGATTGGGAGAATAAAATGAAGTCTATGCTGTGTATAGAGAAAAAAATTGAATGCATGCTTATAATCCCAGAGTGGCTGAGGCAGGAAGATCAAAATTCAAGCCCAGCATGGGGACCTTAGAAAAGTAGTGAGACTTTGTATCAAAACAAAGGAAGAAAGGAAGAAAGAAAGAAAGACAGACAGAAAGACAGCAGAAGAGCTGGGGATGTAGCTCAGTGGGAAGGCCCTGGAGAAAGGGAGGAAGAGTGAAAAAGGGAGAGAGGGAGGAAGAGGGGATATGTACACAGATGTATCTACTTGCCTGTAATGGACTAACAGAATAACTCTGGAAAGATACAATAAACTAGAAAAGGTTACTCTGGAGGAGTGTAACCAAAAGGATGGAAAGAGGTCTTTCATCTTTTGGGAGTGAGTTTGTGTGTGGGGAGTCTGGTTGTGTTGCTCAGGCTGGTCTCAAACTCCTGGGCTCAAGTCATCCTCCTACCTCAGCTTTCCAGTAGCTGGAACTGTAGGCCCATCCGACGACCCCGACTCCCATCTTCTGAAGAGTGCATCCTATGGATGTTTTTCCTCCAACCTGATACCTCAGAGGAATTCCTCAAATTCTTTGGCAGGGTCTTTGAGATCAGGTAGAATGCTACCCGGTAGGGATCCAGAAAGCCGCCCCGGCACCAGCACTTGGGTCCCTGTCTTCACAGCTCTGTCCAGGCCCTTGCTCCTCTTGGTGCCCACCCTGGAGGCAGCAGAACATCCACTCCCTCCTTCATGGACTTGGCCGCTCGGCAGCTCCCCGTGCCCACTCAGAGGGCTTCTCCCTGGCTGCCGGGGCCGGGGTCCTCCTTGGGCTTGCACCTTAGCCAGCCCCTCCAGGCCTCATCCCGACCAGGGCCAGGCCTGTCTCGACCGGCAGATTCCGCTCCAGCGCCCTCTCCCGGGAGAAAGGGCACAGGTCAATTGGGACCAAAAGCCTAGGCCTAGGCAAATGGGGAGGACCTCGGGAGCGAAGGGAGCACCAAGGTCCCTCCTCCGTCGCCCTCCCCTGCTCCACCTCACCGGGAGCCCTGGGTCGTGAAGAAGGCGGGAAATATGGCTAAACCCTCTCTCGGGTCCGAGGGGCAGACAGGGTTAGCAGGACAGCAGCGGGCTCCTGAACCTTCGCCCAAAGCAGAGTTACTCCCACTCCCAACATGGGCCGCGGGCCTCCCTTCACAGCATCCCTTTCTCAAAGGAAGTCGCCTTCTCGGGCTGTAGGGCTTGCAGGAGGTGGGGCTGCACCGAGTGCAGGCATTCACCGGCCGTGGTTCTGGAATCTCGCAGCAAACTAGTTAAAAATTCCAGCGTTTCCTGCATTTAGTAGTGTGCGCCTATAATCGCAGCACCCTGGATAGCTGAGACAGGAGGACCACAAACTTTGAGCCCAGTCTGGACAATCTGATTTTTTGAGACAGGGTCTCACTATGTAGTTCAGGCTGGCCTTGAACTCACAAGCCACCATGCCCACCTAGTCTGGGCAATTTAGTTTTTTGTTTTGTTTTTTGTTTGCGGCACTGGGGATTGAACTCACAACCTCACGCCTGCCACGGCAGGCACTTAAGCCACTGAGCCAAACTCCCAGTTAGTCTGGGCAATTTAGCAAGGCTCTGTCTCAAAAAATAATTAAAACAAAAAACAAAAAAAAAACCGACTCGGGATATAGTAATAAGCCCCTGGGTTTAATCTCCAGGGTGAGGGAAGGGGAATTCTGGCACTTGGGCCCATGAAATCAGAATTTGGGGAGGACTCTGGAGCTCCACTGTGCAGCACTGGTGAAGTACCAATGGTGTTGTGCTCAGAGGGTGGGAGGTGACCTAGACTCCTGATGCAGTAAGGGAAGGGGTCATGAAGAAAAAGTTCAAACCCAGCACGGTGGTGGTACCTGCAATCCCACCACTTTGAGGCAGAAAGAGGCCAAATTCTGCCTGAGCAACAACAGTGATTTATTGAGACCTTTTCTCAGAAGTAAGCAAAGCAAACAACAAAACAAAACAAAACAAAACAAGGGTTGCAGCACAGAGGCCATGGGTTCAATTCCCTAGTACTGGCGGTTAGGGCAGGGAAATCCATCTCCCTTAGCTAAGGAGGCTCCCTCCACCAGGATTGCAGTTCTAGTTCTAGTTCAGCGCAGCCAGGAAGTCTTCCTGAACCTGCCAAGAAGCTCAGTGGAACTCTCAGCACCTGTGCAGCCCTAGCTTGCCAGGGCAGGGTCAGCAAACAGAGCAGTCCTGTGGGTGCTAAGCAGCATCAGTGTAGGCAGAAGACTGCAATGACCGGCTCAGAATGGATGCACCTGAGACCATGTTAAGTGAAATCAGATGCACAAGCTTAAATATTGCATGGTTATATGAGAAACCCAAAGTATAAAGAGCAAAGAAACGATAATAGGAAACAGAGATCTTTTGCAAATGGGAAGGGGACCAAGACATGGAAGGGGAGGAGATATAAAAAGAATTAAGATACATTATAGCTGGGTGGGCTGGGCAACGCCTGTAGTTCCAGCACTCAGGAGGCTGAGGCACTATTAATGAGTTTGAGGTTAGCCTAGGCTACAGTGTTCAAGGCCAGCCTAAACTACACAGGGAGACCCTGTCTAAATTCCCCTATCCTGGGCTGAGGATTTAACTGTGCAGCACAAGTGCCTGACTAGCAAGCATGAGGTCCTGAGTTCAATCCCTGGTACAAAAAAAAAAAAATTCCCCTCTCCCCCTCTCATTTGTTATGTACCAACTTATACCAACTCCCCACAATGAATGTAATCATGCATTGCAAACATAATTAAAAAAAAAAAAAACACCAAAACCCCACAAAACAGTATCAATAACAACAGGCTGAGGCTAAGTGTTGGTGTCAGTTTTAGAGAGACTCCCAAAATGAAGGATCAGCAGGACTCCAGAGGGCCAACAACTCAGGGGTGGGGGCTAGGGGAAGAGGTTGGAGCATTTTTTTGCAGAGTAGGCTGTTAGTCCGAGATTGGCTGTTAGTCCAGCTGCTGGTCCGAGATCGTGTTTCCCTGAACCCAGCAGGGAAGCAGGCAGAGGGAATGCCTGCACAGCGGCCTAAGGGTCACCCTTGCCACCAAGGGACCCAACCTTGCTGACTAACACTTACCTTTTCAACTGGAGGTATTCTTCACAGATGTTTCTGGGTATTTCTTCCAGAATGATTTGACAGATTTGGTATTTCCACTTAAGACTAATATCTCAAATTCAGCAGAATCCTCCAAGGAGGTGGCAAAGACTACATTTTAGCAGTGGAGTTCTATACACTGTATGAGAGCCAGTCACAGTGCTTGCCAATAATCCCAGCTACTCAGGAGATTGAGGCAGGAAGATCTCAATCGAGGTTAACTTGGGAGGATCCTGTCTCAAAATAAGATTTAAAAAGGGAGGTAGGAGAAAAAAAAGGGAGATGGTGGGTGGACTGGGGATGCAGCTCAGTGGTAGTGTGTTTGCTTACTACTTTTAAGGCCCCAGATCCAATCCCCAGTACTGGGGGGAAAACGTATAGGTTACTCAAGTTTTTACCATAAAAATTGGGAGTTCTCACCATGTACATAAATAGGCATGAAATACAGCACAATCACATGAAATCAAAGATAAACTATGCTCAGAGTGGAGGCACATAGTGAGGGACAGGATCCTGGCTGAAGGAGTGTATGAGGGCTCTGGCAGGCCCACCAACACAAGTGCCCTCTGATGCTTACCCCAACGCTCATCAGGAGGGTCACATAGTGAAAGGAACAAAAAAGGATTTAAGCCAGGTGTGGTGGTGCATGTCTATAATCCCAGCACACTGGAGGTTCAGCCAAGAGTCTAAGTTCAAGCCCAGCCTGGACAATTTAGTGACTTTGGGACTCCACGTCAAAAGAACAAATAAAAGTTATTTAAGAAAGGCAATTTAGGTAACAGGCCCCGCCAGGAACCTGGTTGGTTGTTTTTCATGACTTGGCTCGAAACAAGTCTAGTTAACTCATGCTCAGCACATACTCAGACACTTTCATATATGGGTGCTTAGAAAGAAAAACACCCAATTTCTCCATGATGGTTTGGTATGCGGGAACCACTGCCCCACGTTCTGAAGACTAAGACCCAGCACCAAGAACACACTAGGAGCAGATTATTTCTTTTAGAGAGAAGCCCCAAATGTCCAGGTTTGGCAAAAAGGTGCTCTTAGGGAGCAGCAGCAGCACAAGTGTGTCTCTGAGAAGCACCCGGGGTTGCACCACTGCTGAACTGCTGGGAGGGTGGTGGGGGCTGACTGAGGAGAAACTGAAACACTGAAGCGCTGCTGCCACCACTGGCTGATGCAAGTTTTATTGAGACAATGTACAAACAGGCCATGGAAACAAGGGTTTGATGCTGGGACCAGTAACGTAAAATAGAATACAAAAATAAAAAGGCACTAATCTGTTAAGAAAAGACACTCAATGTATTCTAAGAATATAAGTCATTTAATACTGTTAATTTTATAGCACAAAATAAAACAAGCTATGATCCCCAAAAATAATTTTAAAAGCTTACACAGAAAATATTATTGCCTGAAGTTTATGATCTTTTAAGTTACAGGTCAAAAGAATTTTACATTGTTGTTGTTTTAAAACACACAGTGAAGACCGTCTAGAAGCAAGGCCACTGTTCCTTCTGCAGGGACAACGATCCTGTCTCAGAGAACTGTCCTTCTACTTCTTTAATAACATACAAACAGCTCAGTGTTCACACTGACAGCAGTTACCAGCGACATGGCTCTCCAGTCCCGGAGGGTGGAGTTTGAGCCAGAGCTCAGTGGTGTCCACAGAAAGCATTTAGTCTTAGGAACTGTGTTAAAACAATCAAGAATTCACTCATTTTAAGAGGTTAATGAACATAATATTAAAGGATTAAATTATACACACCTGGCACAAAAACACATCATCCCTTTTCAAAAAAAAAAAAATGTTCATATTCCTCTGAGCGAATGTCACAAGAGCAGTTGGCCGTTCACCTCGGGCCTGCCTTGTCTGTAAACAGCTGTGAAGGAAGGCCAGGGGCACAAAGCTCCAAGCAGGGGCAGCAGTCTTTTCCTCCTTCCCTTCAGCATATGAGGTGTCAAGTCTGGGTGACCAAAGTCATTTAACAGCTGGTCAATGCATCCTCTTTGTTAAACGTGTCATTAGGTGGTGCCATGCAGCGTGGAAATGACAACGAAGATTCCTGTACTGGAGGTCCTTCCCAGGACAAGCAAGTTTTTAATCAGAACGTCAATACATAATGTTTCGTTTCCAGGTGAAAAACCATAGTGACTTAATTTAACATCCAGATATTTTCTACACACAATAGAGCAGAGCAAGTAGCAACAATGAACAATCATAAAAGGTAACCTACCCCTGGGTCAAATTCACACTGCTGTATGAAGCATGAATCTCTTGCCAGGCCAGCAGGGAGCTGGGTATGAAGTCTAGGCAGGGGTGCTGCTTTCCATTATTTAGTGTGAAAGAGGAATTTCCTACTTGATTAAAAAACTGATAAAGTTCTAAGTCAAAAAATTACTACTTTTGGCACGTATCTTGAGAGTTCAGAACTCAAAGCTCAAGTTATTCCAAGCTCAGAATCTCCCAGGCAGCCCTGGAGATATTTACATGGGCCGAACTAATTCATTGTGAAACCAAACTGTAGGTTTACCTGGTGTTTTGATTCTGAAGTGCTCCACAAGAGGTGGATCAGTAGACCTGGTGGAAAAAATACACCTGCTTTCCAAAATGACCACTGCTTGTACAGAAAGTCAACTGCTATAATCAAAAGGTGTCAAGATACTCTTCAACTCAATCTGGTTTAAAAAGGTCTTAGAGCGCATGCCCTCTTTAAAGAAGACACGTGTTTCACCTTCTACTAATACCCAGCTGCAGGTAACAACCAGGGCAGGGATGAACCAGGTTACTGTCACAAGGTAAGCACTGTTTCTACGAGTCTGGAGACTCTGTCACACGTCCACCATTCGTGGGTGTCAGGCTGAGCCTGAACAAGAACAAGCCCACTCAATAGACCGTGGCAGAAAAGGCAAGTGCAAGGGGACTGGCTTCGGCACAGGAGGTGGCCACACCGATCATTGGTTAATGAAACATGAAGCTCTGTGCCTTTTTTAAGAAAACCTCAGACAGGCAGCAGAGGTTTTTTTTCCAATTCACCATTATTTTGCCACAGGAACGCTCTGAAGATTCTTTAAAACGGCAGTTATCAGCCTGACTATATATATATACATATATATATATATATATATTTTTTTTTTTTGCGGCACTGGGGATTGAACCCACACCCTTGCGCCTGCCAGACAGGAGCTTAAGCCACTGAGCCAAACTCCCAGCCCTGGTTTTTTGAGGCAGGGTTGCACTGTGTAGCTCAGGCCAGCCTTGCGCTCACGCTGTAGCCCAGGCCGGCCTCGAACTCACAACGCTCCTCCTACCTTAGCCTCCTGAGTGCTGGGATTAAAGGCGTGCACCACCACGCCCGGCTAGCCTGACAAAATATTGAGTTACAAGGGAACTGAAAAATAAATAGAAAAATGGTTGTTTTGTTGGTTCTGTCATCAGAATATATCACTTCGACCCTCAAAAACCTCCAGAGACAGGACCACAGTTGCAGCAGACGCTTCATAAATGTTAGAATTACTTTCTAGGTTGTTGTTACATTTCCAGGTCTGATGTGTTCATGTTGAGCTGAGGGTAGTCTTCACCAGGGTCCAGAAGGGAGAACAGACTGAACTATATAAAGGTTCCAGAATTCTAGTCTGCCATGTGCAGATGAGGAACTGGTCACACATTTGTACCAGCTGGCTTGTAAAAACAGTCCTGTTTCAGCTAAGAGAAAAATGCTTTCACATTAACAAACTGATAAGTGGTTAATGGTAAATTGGTTAAAGGTTCTTCCTATTCACTACAACACTACATCTCAAGTGTACTAACCAGTTTTCTGAGCTTGCATTTCCTTTGCTCGGGAACATGGAACCAGCATGAACAGCACCATCTTTCTCTGGCAGCTTGAGGAAAACTGGGGTGGGCTTCTGCAAGGAGATCGAATGATCCAGTTTAATGATTCACTAATGAACCCGATGATCCTATGAACTTAAATTTTACAAGAAACTTTAGGGCTATATCTTAAAGAGATATGTTTACTGAAAAGCTAGAGAGAAAACTAAGTGCTCCACCCTCCTCATTGCTCCTGTCACTGGCAAACAAGGTAAGCAAAGGTTTCCCAGAATCCTTCTCCACTCTCATGCTTTTGGGACACAGTAATCCACGAGGCTGTGCACAAAGCTTGGCACACCATGACTGACTTTGTGTTTGCTATATGGCAAAACAGGATACAACTGGCAACCAAGACAGTAAAGGCCTCCGCTTCAGGGTTGCTCTTTCCATGTTCCTTTAATTACAGCAGCTTCAGTATAGAAGCTCAGAGGCACATGTCATTCCTTGGACTATCACAAAATTCAACCTGCTACTCAAAAATCTGTTCAGGACACATAACTGTAGTAAGTCTTCTAAAACCAAACCAAAACAAAGAAAACACAAGAAAAGCTGTATGTGGGGGATTTAGGCAGAATTCTCTCTTCCTTATGGTTCCTCTGTTGTCCAAGGAAAAACAAGTTGGTGGCAGAGTCACTGCTCTGTGGAACAGCAACAAGGCAGGATCTCGCTGTGGCCTCAAGCTTTCTCTGACGAACATGACAAATTGGTACCAAGTACAATCAGGGCAGTGAGGAGAAGAAAGACCTTTCCTTGTCAACTTCTCTCCACTTGTGTGCTTCCACCAGCATTTCCAGTTTATGATCCAAAAGAATTCTAAAACCGGCTACTCTTTGACGATACGACTATGATACAAACGCCAGGAGGCAGCCGCTGTGTGCATTCCAAATGTGGATGAGAGACCTCCAGCTTGCAGAAAGCTGGACGTTGGCAATGCAGTGTAACTTGCCTATGAGAGAGAATGCTTTCCCACTTCAAGGAGACTATGACAGGCAGAACAACAAAGCAGCAGGAAACAGGGCAATAGCAATCACTCGTTTTCGTCTGGGTTTTGAGGGTCAATGATTTTGACATGCGTAAAGGGGAAAAGCCCTTTGCGCCCATTCACCTCGCCTTCCCACTGGCCATTTATATTCATCCTTGTGACTTTTACAATGTCACCGACCTGTAGAGATGGAGAAAAAAAGACAAAGTTAGTAATTACTTAAGACTTGGTCAATTTTTTTTTTGTTTTTTTTGAGACACAGTCTCACTATATAGTTCAGGCTAGTTTTGAACTAGAGGCAATCCTCCTGCCTCAACCTCCTGAATCTGTGATTACACACACATGTGCCACCAAGCTCGACTTGATAAATTTTTTAAAGACTATTCAATTTCTCACCCCAATGCGTGGACCTAAAAATCATGCAGTGCCAAAGACACAATGAGCCCAATGCATTATTTAGCTGGCAAGAATGCACATCAGAAGCAGCTTCTGAGCACAAAGCACCCCACACTGGCTACTAAACCCAACAAGAGAGAAATGGAACACTTGACACTCTCAATTGTTGAAGTCAAATCATACAAAAATGTGTACTAGAAATCTAGCTAGGCATGATGCACTCTTGTAACCCCAGCACTCAGGAGGCTGAAGCAGGAAGATCGATGCCTAACCTGGGCTACATAGTGAGACCATCTCAAAAAAAAAAAAAAAAAAGAATCTATCAAATTTAAAGGAAAGAAGAAGGAGAAAGCGAGGAATAAATTCTACCCAAGTTCACATGAGATGCAACTGTTGTCACCAAGGTCCCTGAGCAGTAATGATGACTCAAAGTTGTCCATTCCCCTATCTCCCCTGTGGAGCAGCTGTCAGGGTAAGAAGCCCAGCTCTGAGCATTTATTTTTTTTTATTTTTTTGCGGCACCGGGGATCGAACTCACAACCTCGTGCCTGCCAGACAGGCACTTAAGCCACTGAGCCAAACTCTCGGCCCTAGTTTTTTGAGGCAGGGTTGCATTATGTAGCTCAGGCAGGTCTTGCGCTCGTGTTGTAGCCCAGGCTGGTCTTGAACTCACATCGCTTCTCCTACCTCAGCCTCCAGAATGCTGGGATTAAAGGCATGTGCCACCACACCCGGCTAGCTCTGAGCATTTTAAAACCACAGGGTGGTGAGAATTTATCTATTGCCAGAGTACAAGCATCAGTTAGAGGATGGTCTGCTCACTAAAGAAAAGCAGGAATTTTATTTTGGAAGTGGTTTTCAAAACCACAAAGCTCTAGGGAGTTGCTTTAAAGGTCCAACAAATGTCTGATGAGGACCTTTGTGTGTATGTGAGTGTTTTGAGACAAGGTCTCACTGTGTAGTTCAGGTTGGCCTTGAACTTGGGATTCTCCTGTCTCAGCCTCTAGTGCTGGGATTACAGGTGTGCGACACCACGTCCAGCTAGGACTTCAATTTTTTAAAAATTACATTTCACGCTGGGTGTGGTGGCTCATGGCTGTAATCTCAGAACTCGGGAGGCTGAAGCAGGAGGACTGCCATGAGTTCAAGGCCAGCCTTAGAGCGAGACTCTGCCTCAAAAATTAATTTCATAAAAAGCATTTTCAAAGATGCTATAGCTTTTCACACATTAACTTTTGCTGCCCTGATAAGCTGATTTGCCTACAATTTTCCTCGAGAAGCTTTTTTTCACAAAATGGTGATGAGAAAAATAAATAAATCCAAGTATCTGTACCAACCACTTAGAACAAAATAAGGTCAGCAATTAACTGGATGATGGATTACTAGTACAAGACTGGCTGTCATTCATAATAGTATAGTCATTTTGGGGATTGTTTTGTTTTGTTTGAGACAGGGTCTTGCTATGCAGTTTAAACTGGCCTCAAACTCATGGAGATATTTCTGCCTCAGTTTCCTAAACGCTGGTATTATAGGCATATGCCACCATGCTCTTCTCTTCTTTTTTTTAATTCAAACTGGCCTTGAACTCACTATGTAGGTCTGGCTGGCCTCAAACTCACAAGCAGTCCTTCTGCCTCAGCTTACTGAGTGTTGGGATTATAGGTGTGTACCACCACCCCAGCTTGCTTATTTTATTTTATTGTTTTTGAGATAGGGACTCACTATGTAGTTCAGACTGGCTTTGAACTTCAGGTGTTCTCCTGCCTCAGCCTCCTGAGTGCTGGGGTAACAGCTGTGTGCCATCATGCCCAGCTTGCTATAGTCATTTATTTTTGCCCACTTTAACAGTGTACTGTCCCTCTGAATGCTTTAAAAAGTCATTCTTGGGGCTGGAAGTATAAATGTCTCTAGTAAAGTGTGTACTTAGCACAGGTCTAGGTCAGTGGTAGCAAACCTATGGCACACATGCCATCTGTTATCACTGAAAGCTCTACAAGGTTCACCATCACTGCTCTAGACCCTTGGTTTAATGCCTAGCACTACTAAAAAGGTAAAACAAAAAGTAATTCTTATAAATCACAACTTATAAAATGCGTTTGTATATATATACTAGGATTCCATGGAACATTTCATTTGCAGAAAGGGGTCTTCTGCTAAAGACATTAGTTTAACATCCCCACCCCACCCAGCCATTAACTCAGGGCCTCTGCATTGAGCTACACCCCAGCCTTTTATTTTTGTTTTGAGATAGGGTTCTGCTAAATTGCCTCAGACTGGGCTCAACCTTATGATCTTGATCCTTCTGTGTCAGTCTGCCATAGTGCTAAGACTACAGAGTATACCAGTACCCCTGGGTTTAAAAGACTGACTTTTGGAGGCAGATTTAGAAGTCTACCTGCCATACCTGGGGGCCGTGCAGTATGAACAAGCCCGGTAGCAAGGGAGCTGTCAGCGCTCCCCTTGCCACTGTGCTGCTGTAACACAGGACTTGGGAAGAACCATACTTGTCTTTCCTGGTTACTAGTAGGCTGTTGTGCTCTGAGGACTGGATTCCAAGTGCTCAGAGGGCATATATTTATTCTGCCATAGCCAAGTCTGATAACTGGTAGAAAGGAGAAAAACAAATCTCATCTTTCTGAACATCTTCTCCCAGGTAACCCCTAACCTCCACTTGGGTAAGTTCATCCATAAGGCCTAGGGACTATGAATGAATTGTGCCTCCTGCTAACCACTCCCATATCTGGTTCCCCCAGACTTTACCAGCTCAGCCACATGCAGCCCTGAGCCACCTACTGCTATCTATGTTACCTCAGTCCAATCATCCTAATTCCTAACCACCCTCCTTTCCACCCATACTCTGGCTACTGCTTCCATTTACCAAAGACCTCCTGATGGCCCAATTGTAGTGCTCAACTTCTGTGATGTTCTGTGGCTCTGTGTGCCCACTCCTTTCCCTTGCCTGCCTTTCTTCAGTGTGATGTTCTTAGAATAACTCTGCCAGGCAGGCACATCCTATCAACATTTGTGGAAAGCAAGCCTCTGTGAAATGAGCTGAACTTTTCTCCAGGCTCCATCTCTGCTTTTGCACCATCAACTCTCCATCTTTGAAGAAAGGAACCTGCTTTGCTCATTCTATGCTCCACCATGTTACCAGTGTCTTGTGAACTCCTCTGTGGAAGTCAGCAAAATCAGGGGAACGACAAAACTTCTAGACTGATACTCCCAGACGCTGGGGCATTGGCTTCTATGAGGAGACAGGTCTTGAAAATGAGGTACGGTGGATAAAAAGAAAACAGGAGAGAGACAAAGTTATGGGGTCAGGGTGCAACAGCCTCTAGGACTGAAGCCCTGCTTACAATTTTCTCTGGCTTTTTATTAGTCTTTTCTTCTACAAAGAACAGAAGCAGATTTTGGAAAGCTAATGTTTAGATAAGTGGTAACTTAACTATTTATTCCAGGGACCATCTCTGGCTATGTCTGGCATTCACGTTTACTGTTCTTTTGGACATATCTTAGCAAAGCATCTCATGCTGAGACTCAAGGTTCTGAATTCATTACCTTCAGCACAATGCATTTGTAAGATTTTCTCCAGAATGAACAACCAAAAGGCCTAGTATAGCACAAAATTCCTGGGGTGACCAAAGGTTAAACTAGTTTAAGTTAATCTATTATCCACACTGGGGCAGACAGCTGAGCAGAGAAGCAAGGTTCTGGAGGACAAATGCAGCAGAGGCAAGGGGTTAAGGACAGTAAGACTCATCTTTCAGAACAGAAACAGAAACAGGTCTTTTCTCTACCCACATGCCCCTCATGCTGGGGATTGATTAACTCAAGACCGGCGCTTGCTAGGCAAGCATTCAGCCACTGAGCTACAACTCCTGGCCTTTTTTAAAATATAAGTTTATTTTGAAATAGCGTCTTACTAAGTTGCCCAAGCTGGCCTAAAAATTGTGATTCTCCTCCCTCAGCCTCCCCAACAGCTAGGATTATAGGTGTGTTACATCTGGCTGTTCTACTTTTTTCTTTTCTTCCTTTTTTTTTTTGAGACAGGGTCTTGTATAGTAGCCCAGGCTGGCCTGGAACTCATGTCAATCTTCCTGCCTCAGCCTCTCAAGTGCTGGGATAACAGGTGAACACTACCGTACCCAGCTGGCTGCTCTTTTTTTTTTTGTACTGGAAATCAAACTCAGGACCTTGCACTTGCCAGGCAGGCACTTATACCTTTGAGCTATATCCCCAGCCCCTAGCTGCTCCACTTTTAAAACCCTCTCCAACTGAAGGGGGTTGCATAAGAGCAATATCTAAACTCTGATCTTCAAGTCTACCTTATCCAAGCTTGTGCCTCTTCCCATTTCTAACCTCATTTCATACCAATCTTCTTCGCTGCAATCACATTGGCTTCTTTTCCACTTCTTGAACTTTCCAACCTCTTTTCCACATATAGGCTATAAGACAGATGCAAGGACACGGTATACTGCAAGTATCATTCTTTTAACATTACGAGATGTGAAAACACACATTACAGGCTTTTGGCTATAATATCCAAGCTGGTACCAAGAAAATGCCAGACTCCATTCTTTCACTTGAAAAAAATGTTAAGCATCCTTAAGAAGTTCTAAATAACGGGGTATGATAGTGCACACCTGTAATCCCAGGACCCTGAGAGGCTGAGGCAGGAGGATCTCAAGTCCACACAAACCTGGACAACCTAATGAGACCCTAAATAAATAAATAAATAAAAAGGGATGGAAGCTCAGGCTCTGATTTCAATCTCTGGTACCACAGACACAAATCCTAAAGACTACTCTCACTCTAGCCTTTTAAAGCTACAAGCACATGAAGGCTCTTCAGACAATAACAGTAACCAATGCAAAGTGTTTATTTTGCTTAGCATCCTGAGCTATGTTGTTTGTTTGTTTCAGAGACAGGGGCTTCCTTTGTAGTGCAGGCTGGTCTCGAACTTGTAGTGATCCTCCTGTCAATCTTCCTGCCTCAGCCTCCTGAGTGCTGAGATTATAGGAATACGCCACCACACCCAATTAAGGGCTATGTTCCATATTGTGTATTCTGGATAAAGACACAACTTTAGTATCAGACATAACTAAAACCAGAGATCTAAGATTTGCAACAACAGGATACTTAGATAACTTTTGTCCACTTCCATGCCACAAACTTTGGAGTGTGGCAGACTGGATAAATATCCTGGTTCTGTCATTTTTAGTGGCTTACATGACTGTGGCTCTAAGTCTCAGTTTCCTTTTGACTTTGGAAAGTTCTTGTAATAATTAAATGAAGCACCACAACGTAAACTCTTAGCCAGAGTAACTGTGAAGTAAATGGCAGCACTACAGGAACAATCTTGGTCCGTCCTCATCCTCCTTCTCTTTTCCCACCTCTACTAACCACGCCTTTTGAAAACACCAAGGAAAGATCTGGGATCAGCATGGCACATTATTAACCAGTGGATTTTCAATAGGGTCCTCTCAAAACTGGTTAACCATCCTGTGGTCTTCAATAAATGCAGCTACTTACTACAGAGGGGAAAAAAAAAAAAGAATACTTTCCACATGACCCTACCTAGTGAATTTAAAAAGATCTACTGCAGGGTAGAATAATACACACCTACAATCTCACTACTCAGGAGGCTGGTACAGAAGGATAAAGATCGGCGTGGACAACTTATGAGACCTCATTTTAAAAAAAGAAAAGAGGGCCGGGCGTGGTGGCACACGCCTTTAATCCCAGCACTCGGGAGGCTGAGGTAGGCGGAGCGTTGTGAGTTCGAGGCAGGCTTGGGCTACAACGTGGCGCAAGGCTGGCCTGAGCTACATAGTGCAACCCTGCCTCAAAAAACCAGGGCCGGGAGTTTGGCTCAGTGGCTTAAGCGCCTGCCCTGGCAGGCGCAATGCTGTGAGTTCAATCCCCGGTGCCGCAAAAAAAAAAAAAAGGAAAAACTGATGACCCTCAGACTTTAATTTTTCTGGCAGTACTGGGGACTGAACCCAGATAGCACTGAGCTATATTCCCAATCCCTTTCTTTTTTTTTTCATTCATGTATTTTGAGACAGGATCTCACTAAGTTGCCCAGACCTCAAACTTGTGATCCTCCTGCTTAGGCCTGCTGTAGAGCTGGGATTATAGGCTTGTGCCACTGTGATCTTCAAATTCTTATGGAATTGTAAGGCACACCAATGAATCCAACAGAATCTTGAAAACAATCAAAGTCAGAAGACTCATATTTTCTGGCTTCACAATTACCACATAAAGCTACAGTAATCCAAACAGTGTGGTTAAAAACAAAGTGGTATCAGCATATGGAGACAAACACAACAATAAAACAGAACTGAGTTCGGAAATAAACCCATATGGCCAATTGATAATTGATTACTGTGAATGCACAGTCTTATCAATGAATGGTGCTGGGACAACTGAATTGCTGTACTGCAAAAGAATTTGTACCATTTCATACTGTACATAAAAAATTAAAATGAATCAATTGCTTAAATGTAAGAGCTAAAACGGTAAAACTGAGAACACAGGGCAAATCAATCTTTGAATTTGGCATTTTATTTCAAGGATAAAAAGAAAAAAAGAAGAAAAAAATTACAACAAAATTTCAAAACACATCAATCAGAGACAACAATGGTACATACACTGTGCAAGGCAATGATTTCTTAGATATGACACCGAGGCACAAATGACAAGAAAAATACATAAAATGGATATAAGCAAAAATCAGAATGTATATTAAAGAACATTATTAAGAAAATGAAAAGGTCTGTAATCTTAGCACTCGGGAGGCTGAGACAGGAGGATCATGGTTTGAGGCCAGTCAGTGCTATATATGCAAGTTCAAGGCCAGCCTGTACTACATAGTGAAACCCTGTCTCAAAAAAAAAAAAAAAAAAAAAAAAAAAAAAAAAAAAAAAAAAAAAAAAAAAAAAAAAAAAAAAAAAAAAAAAAAAAAAAAAAAAAAAGAAAAGGAAAAGAGAAAGAAATAAAAAGGCACCTTACTTACAGAACACAAAAAACACTTGGAAGTTATATGTTTGACTGATGAGACTTTAATAAAGAAGCCCTAAAACTCAATTAAAAACAAAACAAAAAACAACTTGCGCCAAACATAAAACCCAATTCAAAAATGGGTAAAGGTTCAGACACATGGTGTAACATATACCTGTACTCCCAGTCACTTGGGAAGCTAAGGCAGGAGGATGAGAAGTTGAACCCCAGTCCAAGCAACTCAGTAGAACCCTGTCCCAAAATGTAAAAACAGGGCTAGAGATGTAGCTCAGTGTGAACCCCTGAGTTCACTCTCTAATACTGGGGGGAAAAGTCAGCAAGTTACAGGCATCTCAAGTTTTGAGAGTATAAAATGTGGCTTTGCCACCTGGCCCACAGGAGATGAGTGAGAATAAACTATGATGCCCCCTAGCTAATGGTTGGTACTGCATGGCTATTACCAGATTTAAATACTGAGATCAGCATAATGACTAGCTAGCACAAAGCCTTGCTCCCAATTTCATTTTATTATTCTCTTCCAATTTACACATTAAGAAAACAAAAATCTTTTAAAAAATAATTATCTGCTAGGCATTGTGGTACATGCCTGTAATCTCAGCACTTAGGAGGCTGAGGCAGGAAGACTTTTCCAAGTTTGAGGCCAACCTGGGCTACAAAGTGAGTTCAAGGTCAGCCTGAACTGCATAGTGAAATCCTGTCTGAAAAAGACAAAAAACAAAACAAAACAAAAAATAATTATCTGATTTATAATCCAATGAGATTATGATATGCAAGAAGGAAAAATGTTATTTGAAGTATGAGAGCCTCCTGGGTATAGGGGCACAAGACTATAATGTCAGGTACTTGGCAGGCTGATGCAGGAGGATTGCTTAAACCCAAAAGTTTGGGGTTAGCCCAGACAATAAAAAGAAACTGCCTCAAACAAAAACACAAACACAAACATTCCTAGACATAGGAGGGGGCTGGGTGTGAATTGCTTCTCAATGGTAGACAGCTAGAGCTACAAGAAGTTGTTAACCACCACAGCCATTTAATCCAGGACAAACTGCCTTACAAAACTATGCTCTAAATTCCTCAAGGACGGAAATCTTCTGTTTCTCTGTTTAATAGGGTTTCCCCATGTAGTTCAGGGTAGCCTTGAACTCACACATAGGAGGCTGAACTCAGCCTCCAAAATGCTGGGATTACAGGCGATCATATCCCAGATTCCTAGCCTGCCATATAAAGAGCCCTTGATAAACCTACCAAAGGAACAATTGTTTTCAGGGGTGTATGAGTTAAGACTGAAAGACAAACACTACAGAAGGCTAAAAGCATTAGAAACATGGTTAGATTTAATGATCCCAAAGGACTGTCACTACTTTTGTTTGTTTTTTAGGGGCTTTTTTTGGGGTCTTTTTTCACTATTTTCTTTTTTGGTACCCAAAATCAAACTCAGGGCCTTGCACTTGTTAGACAGGTGCTGCACCACTGAGCTACATCCCTGGCTCCACACAACTTGTCTTTTTTCTTTGATTTTTATCAATTTGATCTCTAGCCACTTTGCTTCACTTGCAGCCTGAGAAACTGTTATTCTCCTTCCACAGAATCTGTTTGATTTTTGCTTATGACAGTCACCACCGGTTTTTTACCTAAACCATACAGGAAAGTGGGACGACGGCTCTGTTTAGACACTTGGATACAAATTTTCATACAGTGACAGGCTTGGTGGCACAGGCTTGTAAACCCAGTACACTGGGAGGCTGAGACAGGAGGATTAGAAGTTCCAACCTGGCCAGGGCAATTCAGTAAGACCCTGTCTCAAAATAAAAAAATTAAAATTAAAAATTAAAAATGAGCTAGGAATGTAAGTCATATGAAGCCCCCAAGTTCAATTCCCAGTATTGCTAAAACAAACCAAACCCAAATCTGAACCACAAGTAGTCATGAATATGGGTACTCAAGACTAAGTACAACTTTTTTTTGTGTGTTTTTGAGACAGATTTCACTATGCAGTTCAGGCTGGCCTTGAGCTCACTTTGTAGCTCAGGATGGTCTCGAACTTGCAAGGATCCTCCTGTCTCAGCCTCCCGAGTGCTGGGATTATAGGTGTGCGCCATGACACCCAGCAATTTTAAAAGATGCTAAGGAATTTCTTCCCTTTCTTTTTCAGTCAGGAAACTATACTGGAATGTAAATATGTGACAACATTACAGAGAAACCAAACATTTGCTCTAAATTTTAATAAATCAAAATAGGCAATTACCTACAACTTCAGAACGTCCATCAGTTATGAGAAACTGGCTACTTCATGCTTCAAATGAAGGCAATGAAGGAAAATTGTGCATCCCTCAGCATAGCTTCCCCTGCATCTCATTTTTTTGAGACAAGATCTCACTACGTAATTCAGGCTGGCTTTGAACTCATGATGATCCTCTTGCCTCAAACTCCCAAGTGCTGGGATTATAGTCATGTGCCATCATGTCAGGCTTCAGGTTAGTCCTTTTGTGATACGAGAAAAGTCCATTTCTCCTGCTTTGTTTCTCTGCTTTTAGCCTTTTCCTGACATGCCCACTGTCAATATACCTACAGCTACTCCAGTCCCCTGACTTGGTATGCCTTCTCCAACTTACACCCATTAATACTCATCGCTCAAATCTCCTTCTCAGACCGGTATTTACCCACCCTCCAGTCTCCACAACCCTACTCTCCCCCCTAATCACATTGTTGGTTTCAGTCTTTATTCTTTCACTAAGTGGTAAGCTTCTTGGTGCATGTAATCCATGCCCCCCACCAGCTGGATGGTAATTAATGAACAGACATAAATTTTTTTCATGGTACAGTACTGGGGATTGAAGCCAGGGTCTTCACACTGAACTACAGCTCCAGCTCTTTTTTGTTCTAACACAGATCTCACCAAGTAGCTAAAATAAAATGCCTAGGCTGGGACTGAATTTGTGGTTCTCCTGCCCTCCCAAAATACTGGGATTACAGGTGTGTGCCATCATGCCCAGCTAAATATCAACTCTTAGGCCAGGTTGCTTTTAGGTGAGGCTCAGAGAATTTAAGTAACCTGCTCAAGACTACACCAGTAAAAGGTAGGACTCCAACACAGGTCTGTGATATTTTCCTAACTGTCTTGTGTCTCCAGTTTCAAAGAACACTACATTGACTACAGGTATATTTTATATTACAACAGCAACCTTGCTCCAAGCACTTTCTCCTGGTCAATGATTCTTTGGAAAGGGCTAGTTTCCTTAACCTAACTTTCTTTTTTCTTCTCTTCCTTGCCTCCTTTCCTCCTTTTTTTTTTTTTTTGTACTGGGATTGAAGTCAGGGGCTTGCACATGCTAGGAAAGTGTCCTATCACTGACTTACGGTGCCAAACCCTAAGAATTTTCTTGTAGGATGTGACCTGCTTTCTAGGAGCCCTTCCAGTCCCACTACGCAGAGAGCTCTGCTGTTTTCAAAGAATGGGGACACCCATCTTGGTTCACCTTACACAGGTCACTGAGTGCTGTCCTTCAAATCAAACCTCAGTATCACCTCACTTTTTAAAGCAAGAGAGGAAAATGGCTAAGCATAGACCAGTTTAAAAATTTCTACTTCTGGGGGAAAAAAAAAGAAAAGGATTTCTACTTATTGGAAAACTTTCAAAAGTCAATTTTTAAGGAAAAAAACATGAATTGATTTGAGTAATACAGTTTATCTAAGCTGTCATTTGTCTCTGGAACAGTCAAGGGAAATAAGGAAGCTTCAGTTACGGGCACATTTTGTCCTACTTGTCTCCATTTCTCGTTTTAATTTGAATACTTCCTGGTAACCTAATTGCAACGGTCCCAAGAGTTGTTTTTAATAGTATCAGACAGGCATCATTCTCTTCATAGTTTTAGAAGATAACATAACCATAGAAATGTTTACTTACATTAGAGTCCAAAGTCTCATTTAAATATACAGAAAGAAAACACCATTAAGTAGAGGGTGGTAAACGCGAGTTCCTTTTAACTCTCAGGAATGCACTAAAAAGCCTGTAATGAAGCTTAGATGCCTGGGTTAGTACCATGAGGTGGCTCAGGTCTAGAGGCTTTTCTCTGGGGTCCGAGAGAGGACGAGGGCTACATAATAGCCAAGTCTTAGGATTCTCTTAAAATACACATCATTAATTAGGCTTTCCTAGTCTGTTAGGTTCCTACTTACCTGCCCACTCACAAAACTCTAAGCCAGAGGTGGCAAACCTCTGGCACGCATGCAACAGCAGGCTGTTTGTATCACTGAAAGCTCTAAAAGCTTCGCCATCACTGCTCTAAGTGATCCTTCAACAACTTCCTTATGTGTCCACCCACACAGAAGATATAGGTCGCTAAAACATCTTCAATACCAGAAGTGAACAGACAGGTGCTTGAAATTCTGACTGAGTACCTCAATCCTCAGGGTCTCAGCCTGGTATGCCAACAATTAACCACCTAACACACAAGTCATACACACTGAAACCCTGCCAACATCACAGAAGTGAAAAGGCTTCAAAAGGCTGGAAGTACTATATAGACCAGACACCATTAAAAGCCTATAGTGGCTACTATCAAATTTCTATCCTGTTTTGTAAACCTGTAATGTTACTGTTGTGTATTTACTCTAGTCGTTTGTTTGTCTCTTTTGCTTTTTGTCTTTGTTATATATGTCTTTTTTTTTCTCTTAAAAAAAAAAAAAAAAAGCCTATAGTGGCTAGTTGTGGTGGCACATGCCTGTAATCCCAGCACTCTGGGAGACTGAGGTAGAAGGATTTGTCAGGTTCAAGCTCAGCCTGGGCAACTTAGTGACTCAGCAAGACTTTATTTCGAAATAAAAAATAAAAAGGGCTGGGGATATAGTTCAGTGCAAAATAAAAAAATAAAAAGAGCTGGGTTCAATACTTAGTACTGCCTAAGGAGTCCAAAGAATCTGTCACTCAAAGATATTGAGGGGCAGGCCTGGCCAGAGGTATACACTCATATACAGGAACAATTCTGTGTGGGAGTGAGAAATCTGAGGAAGGCCTGCTCAGTCAGGTCTCTCTATCTGTGGAGCTTATTCTGGTTTCTTTCCTGTTCTGCTGACATGCATAAAATCAACTGTGTCCTCCCCAGTCTCTGGTCCCCGCTGCAAGCCTCAGTCACTCAGTCTTTTTCCTTATAGCCAAAATCAGGAAAAATGTAATACCAACTCTAAAACAAACTTTCAGGTGTAGTCCAGATATTACTCTTTGGGGGCCAGGGATTTAGCTCAGTGGTGTAAGTGCCTGCCTGGCAAGTGCGAGATCTTGAGTTTGATCTCCAGTACCCTCACCCCCAAGAAAGAAGATAGTACTCTGCCCAAAGAAAACTGAGGTCAACCAATGGAAAGATAATACATAAAACACATTATTTCTAACTTTTAACTGTGTGCAGGCTGTACTGTAGGTTAAGTTTAGCTTTTTTGAAGCAAACGGCTCTATTCATCTTCCTGTGACGCTAGAGCTATCTCTCAACTCTCCCCTATTTTGACCACGGGGTGAATCTATAGCAAACGATCACTAACTTATCTTTTTCTAACACATATATAGTTTGTTAATGGTAAATAAGAGTATTTAACTATGATATTTACACAGCAATTCGTGGTTTACAAAGCATTTTAACAAGCATCATTTTATTTTGTCTTCACAATAGCCTACTGAAAAGAGCAAACCTGACTGATTTGCATTTTACAGGAAAGGGCAGAGAAGCTCAGAAGTGAAGAGATCTCCCTCATGTAAACAGCAAGTGAAAGAGCCAGGATTTCTAACATCCAGTCCCATGTTTTGATACAATAATACTCAGGATCCATCTGACTATATGTATTTTATGCCTCAGTAAACAAACAAAAAAAACCTAACAACCAAAAAAAGTATTAAAGCCGGGCACAGTGGCTCATGCCTGTAATCCCAGCACTTGGAAGGCTGAGGAAGGAGGACTGCTGCCGAGTTCGAGGCAAGCCTGGGCTACAAAGTGAGTTCAAGGCCAGCCTGAACTGCATAGTGAAATGTTGTCTCAAAAAGACCAAAAAAAAAAAAAAAAAAAAAAAAAGCCGGGCATGGTGGCACACACCTTTAATCCCAGCACTCGGGAGGCTGAGGTAGGAGGAGCGTTGTGAGTTCGAGGCCAGCTTGGGCTATAACACAAGCACAAGGCTGGCCTGAGCTACACAGTGCGACCCTGCCTCAAAAAAAACTAAGGCCAGGAGTTTGGCTCAGTGGCTTAAGCGCCTGTCTGGCAGGCGTGAGGTGGTGAGGTTGATCCCCGGTGCCATTGAAAAAAAAAAAAAAACCCAACCAAAAAAAAAAGTGTTAAAATCTATTTTTCAGATCTGCGCCTTTTTATCTTGTGAGGCCCACCATAGTGTTTGTGGCATACATGCTTATCTGGGCTTATCAACTGTCTCAACAGACATCTACTTTTTGAGACACACAGCTCCCACTCATAACCTCATCAACACTGATCTTCAGGACTTTTTAATATAATCGAGCCACAGAAAAATACTAATCATTGAAATTTTTTTAAAAATCAGTTAACATCTAGTTAAAAGGAAATGACTCAGTGATTCAAGATCAAGTTTTATTTCATGCTATTATAATTTTAAAAATCTATAAGAAGGGCTGATAATATTTTATAATTATTCCTCTTAACTGAAAATAAATTCTAAGATATTTATTCCTGCTTCTCCTCAACTGATCACAATGTTGGAAATATGGATTCATGTAAGTGTTCGTGCATCCGTATGCTGATACTCCTCTAAGTCATGGGTCTTTCTAATTATCTGTCCTTACGGGAAAGAAAACCAACAACTGCTGAAGTAAATCTATGAAAGCTTTGGGAACATAAAAAAGAATGAGCTGGTAGAGAACTCAGAAGAAACAAGTAATATGAAGGACAGAGTGAAAAGTATTTTTTCCCTAATATGTAGAATCCAAAAAAGACATGAAAGTAGTGATTATTAGACAAGGGAAAGAGAGTAAGAGGAGGAGTGGGGAATGTAAGGGCAGATAATAAGAAAGAATGGCTATGATGAAAATATGTGCATGCAAGAAAAGACCACATCAACTCCCTCCCCTTTTTTTTGTGGCACTGGGGATTAAACCTAGGACCTTCACACTAATCCACATCTCCAGCCCTTTTTGTATTTTTTTTTTTTTTTTTTTTTTTTTGTTTTGGTACTGGGAATTGAACTCACAACCTTGCGCCTACCACGCAGGCGCTTACGCCACTGAGCTAAATCCCCAGCCCCCTTTTTGCATTTTGAGACAGTCTCACAAAGTCACCCGGGCTGGCCTGGGCTTTAACTTGTAATCCCCCTGCCTCAGCCTTCCCAGAGTACTGGGATTATGGGGATGTACCACCACTCCTGCCTTGAAACCCAGTATTTTGTAAAATTAATAGGCACAAAAACTGTATTTAGTGGGAAAAGAAAAAAGAAAAAAAAAAAAAAAAGAATCAGTGAAACACAGTGTATCTTACAATATCACCGGGTTCGCTAATTCCCATGAATATAAATTTAAATGAGCAGTCATTACTTTGCAGAATCTAAAACTAAAAATGAAAACCCAAAGTCAAAGGAACCACAAAATTTTACCTCTAATGCCAAGGCAGTCTTGTCATAAGCACAGGGTACTCTTTTCTGGATTGCTTTCGCAAAGACAGGTCCATTCTGTGTAGAGGGCAAAGGGTTGATCGCTGCCCCAGGAGTACTGGCAACTGCAGGTAGAGGAGTTGTGGTCTGAGGTTGAGCATATGCATGAGCAGGTTCTGGGATGCCGTAACTGTTGGAATTCCTATTGCCATGCTTTCCATGCGGTGAGGATCTCACAAGCTTTTCAACATAAGGGACAGGAATCATTCCAACCCGGCCATCCTTGTTCCGGGCACTCCACCATTGTTCTTCAGGCTTCTCTATTATCGCTAGGATCTCACCCTTTTTGAAGGGCAGGTCTTCAGCATCATTCCCAGGAAAATCATAGAGAGTCCGAACATATTCCAGATTTTCTTCTGCTGTAGGCAGGTTGGGTGTTGAGACAGATCCCATTGGTGGACTTGGATACCTTAAGAGAGAAAGAAAATTATTCTATGGAAAAATCTTACTCTACATCAGTGTTTGTGAAACATGTATCAGTCCCCTCTATAACGAATTATTTCTCTATTCACAGAAGTTGACCAAAGTTTTGTCATACTGTACTTTGTACTTTCCTTTTTTTTTTTTTTTTTGGCGGCACTGGGGATCGAACTCACAGCCTCACACCTGCCAGACAGGCGCTTAAGCCACTGAGCCAAACTCCCAGTTCTAGTTTTTTGAGGCAGGGTCGCACTGTGTACCTCAGGTCTGCCTTGCGCTTGCATTGTAGCCCAAGTGGGCCTCGAACTCACAACGTTCCTCCTACCTCAGCCTCCTGAGTGCTGGGATTCAAGGCATGCGCCACCATGCCCAGCTTACTTTGTACTTTCTGCAGTCTGGACTATAACAAATTAATATCCTGCGTATAGTTTTGCAAACTTCGTGTTTTATGCGTGCGCACATGCATGCACACAAGTGCACCCACAGCCACCCCAACTGTTTTTCCTGACTTGAATTTGTTTTTTAATCTGAAGTAGGCTAAGTAGCTGTCTTCCTCTGGACCCTGTCGCAACCACTACACACTCTTCCACCCAGGTCTAATCTAATGGTTTGCATCCTGCACACTTCCCTAGGCACATAAAAATGACAGCTTGCCTCTGGTTCCTCAAAATGCAAAAACCAAATAAGGGTTTACTTGCTTCAAAAACAAAATAAAACAAGACACCAAAAAACCCTACTTTTCATCTTGTACAAGAATCATCTATTAAATGAATACCTGTGAAAGTTTCACTGCAAAAATCACTGGTAAGATCTCTCATGTAAAGCATCTACCCAAAGGCACCACTGCCTTCACTGTGCTTACAGATCAGTGTGTATTTGCTGATTGACTCATTGAATGCATTCCTTGGAGTCAGCTACAAAAGCAAAGAGTCTCAGCTATGAGGCTCAGTGGCAGAGCATGTAAAAGGCCCTGGGTTCAGACCCTAGCAGTACACACACATACCTGCTCTCCAGAAACATCCCATGTGCAAAAGCAGTGTAAGTTGCTTTTCACCTAAGAAATATTCTGGAACGTTACAAATACATAAAGTTTTGGAAAAAACTATTTACTATTACCTGTCCTTGGCTGGGCATGGTGGCACACACCTGTAATCCCAGCACTTGGGAGGCTAAAGCAGGAGGATCACTACAAGTTCGCGGCCAACATGGGCCACAAATTAAATTGAAGGTCAGCCTGAACTAGAGTAAAACTATCTCAGAAAGACCAAAAACAAACACTCCCCTCAAAAAAAAAAAAAAAAAAAACAAAAACACACACACAAAAAAGAACAACAAAAATAAAAAGCATTACCCATCATTAATTTCTCTGAAGCACAGGATCTATACTAGATTAACAAACCCTGGGCAGAATCTGCACCTTTTTAATTGGTGGCTTCACCAGCCAAACCACTACCAAAGCCTGATTGGAGAACTGCTGAAAGAATGTGCTGGGAAAGACCAGGCCTGTTTAATCACTGGTGGATGGCTCCAACTTATCTTTATTTAGCTAATGTACATTTTTCTTCTTTCTTACCCCAGCAAAGATCTAAAAAAAGAAAAAAAAATTAATATAACAAAGTGACCACCTATGTTGAAGCAGTTTGTTTTAAAAAAAAAAAAAAAGACATAGTTCTGGGCTGATGGTCATAGATCAGTGGTAGAACACTTGCCTAGCGTCCTGGCATATAGGGCTAGGATAGAGTCCCAGTTTCCCTCTCCACCCCCAGCCCCCAAACACACAAGACAAGAATGGGGTTGGGGAGCTGCTCTTTTTTCTGGCAGGGTGGGTACCAGAAATCAAACCCAGGGCTTTGTACTTGCCAGGCAGGTGCTGCACCACTGAACTTAATCCCCAGCCACTGGAGGGAAACAATTCATAGTTCCTGTCCTAAGGAAGAAACTACAAATATTCTTCTCATGTTCACTCTGCCCCCTCTAGTTCAATTCATGGGTTTTTTTTTTGTTTGTTTGTTTTTTGTTTTTACTTATTTTTATTTTGCAGGGATTGAACCCAAGGCCTTCACACTGAGCTACATTCTTGGTGTTCTTTATTTTTGAGATGGGGTCTAAGGTCTAAGTTGCCTAGGCTGAGCTGTTCTGTTGCTTCAGCCTCCCTAAGTGCTAGGATTACATGCATGTGGCACCAACAACTGGCTACTGATGGTTTTCTTAAAATAGAATCCTGTATATACCTGTGGCAGTGTCTCTGCCAAGTATTACACTAAGCTGTTTCTCCAAGTTTCTGGTTCTTATCATTATTTTCATGTCAAAGTAACATCTGCGAGCCTACACAACAAAGCACCTATGGATATTTGGTTTTTCTAATTCTCTCCTATCTAATCATTAGGTTTTTTTGTTTGTTTATTTGTTTTTTGGTTTTTTAAGACAGGGTCTCATTATACAGTTCAGGCTGGCATTCAGCTCATTTTGTAGCCCACGCTGGTCTTGAACTGGTCTTGAACTCTTAACGATCTTCCTGCCTCAGCCTCTGAGTGCTGGGATTACAGGTGTGAGCCACCACACCCAGCTATTCTTTTTTTTGTTGTTATTTTATCATTAGTATTATTAAACCTTTCAGTATATTTTCTTTTTTTCCTCTTTCTTAGTGCTGAAGATTGAAACTATGGCCCTAAGCATGCTAAGCACATCCTCTACCACTGAGCCATACCCCCATTAGACTCTGGAAAGCTCAGACTCCCAAAACTAGAACTACCAGATTAAAGAACACAAACATTTTTATAGTCCTTACATTACACTGCTTACCAAACAGCAGTCTTCATAATTTAACAAAACTTTCATCTTTCTTTTTTGTTGTTTGAGACAGGGTCTTGCTATGTAGTTCAAGCTGGCCTCAAACTCACAGTGATCTTTCTGCCTCAGCCTCCTGAGGTGTTGGGATTATAGGCGTGCACCACTATGCCCCACTCATCTATCTTTAATGCAAATAACCAGTTTCACAAAATCCTCAAAGGTCTCCTTTTCTTCCTTCCTTCCTTTTTTTTTTTTTTTTTTTTTTGAGGGTGGGTGGATAGTTACTAAGGATTGAACACTGGGCCTTTGCACAGAGCTGTACCCCCAGCCCTTCTTGTCTTTTGAGACAGGGTCCCACAATGTTGTTAAATTGCCCAGGCTGGGCTCAAACTTTCAATCTTCCTGGCTCAGCTTCCCAGAGTGCTGGGACTATAGGCAGGTGCAGCCACACCAGTCTGTCTTCTTCTTAACCAAAACAAATTGCATAGTATCAGTCCATCTAAAAAACAAATAACAGAAGTACTAGGAGATGCAACAGTAATAAAAAGTTAATCTTATTATCTATGCCAATCACCACTTGCAGTCTACAAAGATATTAAGTTAATCCTCACAACAATCCTGGGAGGTAGATTCCATTATCCCCATTTTATAGATATGGAAGCTAAAGCAGAAATTAGATTTGCACCCAAGCAGTCTGGTTTTACAGTTCTTGCTCATTAACTGCCAGTTAATCAGCCTTGGAGATAAACTCGACACCTTTTGGGTATAAATGAACTTATGTTATAAAGCATATAAAATATTCACATCAATTCCTGAAGAACCAATTAGTGCACATGCACACAAATCCTTCAAGTATATCCCTATTTCTATTCAAGAGCCACAGAGATTCTTTAATAGTTCGGTAAGTACCATATAAATTTAAGACACTTTATGAAGGGCACAATCAGTTCTCTGTCAGAGCTCATTGTAGGATATTTTATTATAGTTTTGTTTTGGTTTTTTTTTGCGGTACCGGGGATCAAACTTACAACCTTGCGCCTGTGCCACTGAGCCAAACTCCCAGCCCTTTTATTATAGTTTTTGTACTGTCAAAAATAGTTTTTCAGCCAGGTTTGGTGGCACATGTCTCTATTTGCCAAGGCTTGACTACTACTAGGTTTTTCTTTTTTGTGTGGTACTGGGATTGAACCCAAGTATCACTAAACTTTGAGCAATGAGGTGTGATCAAAATATATGGCAAATACTGAAATTTCAAAAAATTATAGTAAAGGACACATTGTTATTAAATCCCTCAAAATAGCCCCCCTCCTAATTCCAACACACTTATATCAGTGTTGTTGAAGTCCTCTTCTGTGTATTTGGTTGTGCTGTCATGGTTATCTTGATGCCTGAATTAATTCAAAACATTTATCTTCAATAGTCATTTTGACTTTTAGGAAGAGCCAGGAGTTCCACAGTGCCAGATCCAGTGAGGGAAGTGGGTGAGGATGCGCCAATGTTTTTGTAAGTCTGTCTTACCATTGGATGGCACTCAGCTGCAGCATTCACCATCCTTGTAAAGACACAAAAAAGGACTTCCAGAACTCGTTCTCACAGTGGGATACGCATATTGGCAGCAAGGGAGTTTGGGGGGCATTAAAGGCGGTATGTCCTTTACTGTAATACTGAAAAAAATTTAAACCTTCACTGTATAATTTGATCACCCCTTGTACATGCATTAGACTTTTAAACAATATATTAAATTTTAATCTGAGACATAGTCTCCTTAAATTGCCTGGGTACGCCCTGTTGATTCTCCTGCCTCAGGTTCCTAAGTGGCTGGAATTGCATGTACAGAGGTGCACCACCACCAACACACAATCATTAGCTTTCTATAATATGTCAGACCTAGGAATTTCAGGCTTGGAAATGACATATCAAAAGATGCAGTATATTCTGGGTGTGGTGGCGCACCCCAGTAATCCCAGCACTCAAGAAATTGACAAAGAAGGATCACTATGACTGCCAGCTCAGCCTGGGCTAAGGAGTTCAAGACCAGCCTGAACTACAGCAAGGCCCTGTCTCAAAAAAGACAAAAAAACAAAAAAACAAAAAAACCCAACCCATCCCAACCCAAAACACACACACACACACACACAAAGCCAAACCAAACCAAGCCAAGAAAAGATTCAGTACAGCCCAGTGTGGTGGCACATACCTGTTATCCCAGCTGCTCCTGAGGCTGAGACAGGAGGATTGCAAATTCGAGCTAGCCTGGGCAACTTAGAAAGACCCTGATTCTGACGTTTAAAAATAAAAAAACCCAGAGGTGTAGCTCAGTGAACCCTGTGTTTAATCCCCAGAATAACTACAATAATGATTCAGTATAACAAGACAAATCTAGTCATGATCCAATTCAACCAGCACTGTGATCCTCTGGGCAAAATGAAAAAACAAAAAGAACGAAAAAAAAACAAAAAACAAAAAACAAAAACCAGCAACAGGCCTGGGGTAGAGGACACAGACCTGAGGACAAATAATTAAAAGCTAAATGTCGGGGTGTGGGGGGTAAGAATCTGAACACCCCCCCACACACACACACTTTGAGACAGAGTCTTGGTATGTAGTTCAGGATGGCCCTAACTCAGTATGTAGTCCAGGTGGCCTCCTGCCTCAGTCTCCCAAGTGCTGGAATTACAGTCATACATCACCATACCCAGGGACTACCAATAAGAAACAGGACTGCAATAGGTGGAGACAACAGCCCAAGCAAAGGTTTAAATAGGTGAGGATAGCTACCAAAACAGTGGGCAGCCTAGTAGAGGTTCGCTGAAGGAAGGAGAGGAGACAAAAACAAAGTTACATTTGGTATCTTAGAAGACACAAGTAGGGATAATTTGGATTTGGGGATAGTAGGAACCTACTGCATACCTCTTTCCTTCCTCTAGAAGGGGAATCAACCCATCAGTTCACTTTTTGAAACAGCAGTATTAACATACCTGTCACTTCAATGTAAGCACGTGCCTTGCACATAGCATGGTTTAATAAAAGCCTGAAATTAATTACATAATTCACTCTCACAAATTTGAAGTCTAATTCAGTTAAACATATTACCAATCTCATTACAGAGGCTTTTAATTTTCTCCAAGCTGGAATTACACTGCGTTCAAAGTTGACCGCACCTATCAGTAGCTGTTAAGTAAGATCTGCAAGTTTCACCAATGAGATTCTTGGTTTTCTAGTACTGATTATTTGATTTACAATCACTTCATCCCCCTTTTTAAACTCCATTTAGATCACAGCAGTTAATCTTATCGCACTGTTAAGGTTTTATTTCTTCATCTTTACTTCACCAAAGCAACTCTTACACTTCCAGTAGGGGCCCTTAATTATGATAGCTTTATTCATTGATTTACTTTTTTGGGGGGGGTGTTGGGGATAGAACCCAGGGCCTAACGCATGCTAGCTAGGCAAGCATTCTACCACTGAATTACACACCCCTCTCAGTTGTAATGTTTAAAATCTAGAGTAAAATCTCATTAGCAAATCTATTAAGTCAAAAACAGCTTACCTTGAAAAGTCTACATCAGTGTTTATTAACTAGATATTTTAAAAAATTAACTGGGCAGTAAAAATACCTTTTATTTAAGAAAGTCTAGACCTGGGATGTAGCTCAGTGGTAGAACAACTGCCTAGCATCTGCCAGGTCTTTCAAGTAATTTTGGTCCCCCATCACCTCAAAAACAAGTAATTTTTAAAAATTTCAGGCTCTTTTGGTTCATATTTGGTATAATTTAAATAATGGAATTTTGTGAGAAAATACTCATTAAGGCAAAATAATGCATTTTATCTGGGAAAGAATGCTTGATGATCAGTCACTTTGGATTCTTAATTTTAAAATGTTAATTAAGTCATTAGACTTAATACAAAAAATATTACGTGGAAAAGAACTAGGATAAAATTATGGTTAAGTACCATTGTGCCTTGGTAATTAACCAGATTTATCTCTACCAATATTAATGGTCCACGGCGGGGGTGGGGGAGTGGGGGGGTGGGGGGGTTGATTTACAAACTTTCCTTAAAATGTCCTAGTTAAAACCAATTCATCTTTTTTCCTTTATAATGAATGTTTACCTAACAGGATGAGGTGTCTGGCTGCTTCACACTTGACATCAGAATATTAATATTGTAAATACTTCTGATACTTCAGCTAAAGGTTTTTGTTTCTAAACGCTACAACGTTTTCATCTGGCAACTGTTCCAAGTAGCTCTTAACCTGCAGTTAAGAGATCTGCAGAAGAATCAAAAACCTCGAACGGTGTGCAAACTTGTGTGTACGTGAATTTTCGGGAATGGTGGGAGGAGACATGCCACGGCTATCTTCAGAACCTCGAGCAAGTCTAATAATCCAAAAATGGGTCATTTTAAAACAAAACAAAAAGAACCTCAACAACAAATTTCTGCATTACTATCGTGGCCCGCTAAGATGACAAAAGAAAAAAATGCGTGCATCTGAACTGTGCAATCACCGTTAAACAGGATCCTCGCATCCAGAGACCCAGATCCTCACATGAACCAACCCTTCGGAATGCCTTCTGTTTCAGATCGAGGGAAATGGTTCATCCCATATTCTAACCCCGGGTCTTGCACAGACCCCAGCCATTCGCGACCCTCTTCAGCGGTCGTGGGGTTTGCGCGCGTTACCTGGGCGCTGGCTCGATTAGGGTGGTGGTGTCCAGGTAGTGGATCTTGTAAAACTCCAGCAAGGCCGGCAAATTGTCAAATTCCTGGTCTCCGATCTTAAAACGGCGGTTGGGCAGGGAGTTAATGATGTAGTGGGAGACTCGCGAGTTCTCTGACACCGACAGCACGTAGTCCCCGGGGCAGGTGGAGGAGTCGCGGACCAGGAACACGCCATGGCGCTGGCCTTGGAGTCGGCTCTGCGCCTCCTGGCGAGACACCGGCCCCATGTACCAGGCGGAGCGGTCCGAGGAGTCGAACCTGGCGGAGGACATGGTATCGGGTCCGGGCGGTGGCTGCTCTCGCCCGTTCTGGTAGCCTTGGCGGGGTGCTCTCTGGGCTGTGAAAGGGCCTCTAGGCACACCTCAAGGCGCGCTTAGCGGGACGGACCAGCACCTTCCTCTGGGCTCCGGGCCCGCAGCATCCTCTGCCGCCGCGCGCCTGCTCCGGGGCTGCCTCACGGAGACAGCCGGCCCAGGAAATGCGGGGAAGAGCCCAAGGGTCTCAGCGGGAGAAAACGAGCCGCAGCGGAGGCCGCCCCAGGGATCTTAGGCTGCCCGACGTATTGGGGTAGCTCCAGTGACTCTCGGCCTGGAAAATGCCGGCTCCACAGCCCCACGAATCTGCACCGATCTCCTTGTCACACAAAGCTCCGGCCTCCAAGGAGCGTCGCGCCTATGGGGCGGTTTTGCCCAGCCGGTTCCCAATAGCCACAGCAACAAAATGGCGGACGCGGGACAAGCTGCCGGCCACCTCCCCCTCCGCTCAGCGCTCTCTGTCTGCGCACGCGCGAGGCCCCGACTCCCAGCGGCCGCCGGGGTCCTCCCCGTGACGTTGGTTCACGCAGCCAATCAGGAGCGCGATCGCGGCGATTTGGGCGGGCGCCGTTCGCGCCTGCTCCCGCGTTCCGGGAGGAGGCTAAGGAGGCGGTGGCGTTGGGCACTCCCTTCCTGGGCCACAGTGCACCACAAGGGGCGCTGCCGCCGCCGAGTCTCAGTACTGGCAGGAAAGCAGCTGGGGCCGAGAAGGGGAGCTTCGTTTGGAAAACCTGCTTCTGGGAACAAAGCGTAATAGTGCAAGCTGAACCCTGGGCAAGGGAGGCGTGGCACTGAGCTGACCTGGTTGGCCGAGGGAGACCGAATGGCGGATAGGCTTTACCGGGCCAAAGTGGCTCAGGAAGGGGGTGACCCTGGGGGCTGAGGTGACCACCAACGGACCTTTGGATGGCTAGGTGACCCGAGGGGCAGGTGAAGATTGGGTTGACCAGAGTAAGTAGTATAGGAAGCCTACAGCCTGGGGTAATCTGGCCAACTTGGGCGCTGAATTGCTGTTGTAAAATGCAAACGGTTTTCGCCCCTCGGGCGTGGCGTTTCGCCTGCTCCGGATTCTGCCTGCTTCTCCCAGTTAATTTCCTCCGTTCTACCTTGCTTATTCAGTTAGGCCGAGCTCTCCTAGCGTATTTTCTCCTTTCTGCTCTCTTTTGAATGTGAATTTTGAGAAAGTGGGATTTGGTCGGTCATGTTCACCTTTGTCTTGTCTGCCTTGCTCAAGTGCCTCTGAGTGGACTTTCAAATATTTGTTAAATGAATGACTGCTGTGAAAAATCAAGCTACTGGCACCTGATTATTGGTAATAACACGCCCCAATTGGAAAAACAAGAAAGCATGTCCCAGAAGGAATAAAGGCGAGAGAAACAAATCGTACTTAAATTCCGCTGCCATTCCTCTGCCAATGGAATTTCATTTTGGCCTTTTGTATCCCCAGGTTCAACAACTCCTAGATGGTGAGATGATAGGTGATGTCTACCCTGGGGCAAGCTAAAGGGATATGTGAACTCAGCATAACCATGTTTTCACCTTCCCTAGAGATGCTTTCATGTTGTATTAGTCTCAGGTGCAATTTCAATACCACGGAATTTGACACACACTACCTGAGTTCAAATCCTGGCTCAGTTGACTGGTTGGGTGACCTTGGGCTAGTTAATTATTCTGTGGCTTATCTTGGGGATACTAACAGTACTTACTTCCAAAGTAGAAATAAATGTATTAAACAAGCTAATACATATAAAGTGCTTGGTGTAGTGGCTGTCACATGCTAAGCAATCTTATAAGAGTTTTCCATTATTATTATTCTTTACTCTCACTCTCACCCTGGGTCCTTAACCTCATAGTCTAAAAGTTTGAATAGATCTAGGAGTGGGTAAGAGAGAGAAAAATTTCCACTTGATTTTCTGCCTTCTTTTCACTGCTAATTTTAGCATTTCATCATCACCCACTCCTGGCCCAGCCTTCTTGATCTGGCTTTTACCTCTGCTTTGACTAGGACTAGGAGTTTAGTGAAGGTTGTTAGTGTTCTTCATAAAAATTATCATTGTCCTTGATATACCTGGCATATGTGTTTAGAAAATCTCTTTTCTAGAACCCCCACTTTAGCTCCTGTAACACTAACATAATTTTCTTCTGTGTCTCCAAATATATCTTTTCATTCTCTGTAGCACTTTTGTCTTCAGACTAATAATTATTATGAACACCTTAAGGGTCACTTCTAGTGACTCAAAACATGTTCTAAAAGTAGAATGAAAACTGACCATAGTATGTACTTATTAGGGAAACACTTTAGTCACAGCCTAAATTAATTCTTATCACAATCTGTTATAAATGCCTAAAAGTACCTCTCCTTTCCTAATCTTAGCATTCTGGGGAGAGAATGTAGTATTATTTTTTTGTATTCCTGGTGCCCATCACAGTAACCAGCACATAATACATGCTTAATAAATGGATTTGGATTACTAAAATGGGAAGAAGCCAGATAAAAATGAAAATTTAGTTTAGCAAAGATAAGGCAAGGCAGGAAAGTAACTGTAATTGTTTTTAGTTACCATATGTATTTTAAAAAGGTAGCTGGGGGTTGGGGATATAGCTCAGTGGCACAGTTCCTGCTTGGCAAGCTCAAGATCATGAGTTTGAGTCACAGTAACAACAAAATAAGGTAGCTGGGGATGGTGGTTTATGCCTGTAATCCTAGCACTAGGGGCTGGGATAGGGAGTCGAGGTCAGCCTGAGCTACTAAGTGAGTTCAAGCTAGTCTGAACTGTATTGTAAGACCCTGTCTCAAAAAAAACATCAACAACAAAATATATATATATAATATATTTGAAACTAAAGTTTATTAGCTCCATAGTTCCCGTTCTGTTTAATCTTCCATTTGGATTAAATTTTACATTCCACCGGACGTGGTGGCACACACCTTTAATCCCAGCACTCGAGAAGCTGAGGTAGGAGGAGCGTTGTGAGTTCAAGGCCAGCTTGGGCTACAACACAAACACAAGGCCGGCCTGAGCTACATAGTGCGACCCTGCCTCAAAAAAACAGGGCTGGGAGTTTGGCTCAGTGGCTTAAGCACCTGCCCTGGCAGGTGCGAGGTTGTGAGTTCAATTCCCCGTGCTGCAAAAAAAAAAATTTACATTCCAACTTCCCCTTTTCTGTCAGTAGCATCACTATTTTCCTAATTTGTAAGCTCAAAATTTGTCATCTTTCACTTAACTGAAGAACTCAATAGTAATACCCAGTTTACATGGTGCTTTTCAACTCATAAAACTTCATAGAATCCCTTGTTTTATTTACTCTAACCAACATCCCATGAGGTACCACTTTTACAGGTAACCCAGAGGCTCAGACATTTTAAGTAGTTTCAAATTATATAATGTGCAAGAGGCAATTCTGGCAATCTTAAACTAGGTCTTTTGATTTGAGGTCAAAGTTCCATATTTCACTCTGGCAACTACCTACAACTTGTACCATTTTCTGTTTTGCAGATAAGAAAATTGAAGTCTTTCAGAGTAACTTTGGTTGAGCACATGGGTAACTTTTTTAGGATGGCAGTTGACATTCTCAGTACTCTGGGAGGCTGATCAAAAGTTTGAGCCAACCATGGGCAATTCAGTGATTTAGGGAGACTTTGTCTCAAATTTTTATTTATTTATTTATTTTTTTTTGCGGCACCGGGGATTGAACTCACAACCTCGCACCTGCCGGGGCAGGCGCTTAAGGCACTGAGCCAAACTCCCGGCCCTGGTTTTTTGAGGCAGGGTCGCACTATGTAGCTCAGGCCGGCCTTGTGCTCGCGTTGTAGCCCAAGCCGGCCTCGAACTCACAATGCTCCGCCTACCTCAGCCTCCCGAGTGCTGGGATTAAAGGCGTGCGCCACCACGCCCAGCTCAAATTTTTATTTATTTATTTATTTTTTTTGAGACAGGGTCTCACTTTGTAGGGCAGGCTGACCTTGAACTCATTATGTAGCCCAAGCTGACCTCAATCCTCTTGCCTCAGCCTCTCCAGTGCTGGGATTACAGGTGTGTGCGGGAGGATCGAAGGAGGATCACAGGAAGCAGGAAGACCGCTGGGAGTTTGGGGCCATCCTGCAGTATAAAGTGAGAGCCTGTCTCAAACAAAAACAAAAACAGCAAAAAGAAATAACTGGGTGTGGTGACACCTGTAATCTCAGTGTTCTAGGAGGCTGGTGAGGCTGACACTGGAGAATTGCAAATTTGAGCCCAGTGTGGGGAATTTAGCAAGGTTTTGTTTTGTTTTGTTTTGTTTTGTTTTGTTTGGAATTTAGCAACTTAAATGAGATCTTTTCACAAAAAGTACTGGTGGGGCTGGGGATATAGCTCAGCAACACAAGCGCCTGCCTGGAGTGAGGTCCTGAGTTCAATCCCCGGTACCAAAAACAGGGCTGGGGATGTAGGTTAATGTGAAGGTCCTGGGTTCAGTCCACACTATAATAAATTAATGGGCTGGGAAAAAATAAAATTAATTAATTAATTAATGAGTTGGGGATATAGCTCAGTGCAAGGCAGACCCTAGGTTGACTGATCAGTACTGTAAAACAAAAACAAACACTGAGGACCAGGAGTTTGGCTCAGTGGCTTAAGCGCCTATCTGGCAGGTGCGAGGTTGTGAGTTCAATCCCCAGTGCTGCCAAAAAAAAAAAAGAGAGAGAATTCGGCCAGGCATGGTGGTGCACGCCTTTAATCCCAGCACTCGGGAGGCTGAGGTAGGACGAGTGTTGTGAGTTCGAGGCCAGCTTGGGCTACAACGCGAGCGCAAGGCTGGCCTGAGCTACATAGTACAACCCTGCCTCAAAAAAATATCAGGGCTGGGAGTTTGGCTCAGTGACTTAAGTGCCTGCCCTAGCAGGTGCAAAGTTGTGAGTTCAATCCCCGGTGTTGCAAAAAAAAAAAAAAAAAACACTGAAGTCCTTTAAAGTTAGTTTTTTTAGCTGGGCATGGTGGCACATGTCTACTACATTCCCAGTAAAAGAAAATAACTTTGCCGGGCGTGGTGGTGCACACCTTTAATCCCAGCACTCTGGAGGCTGAGGTACGCAGAACATTGTGAGTTCGAGGCCACCTTGGGCTACAACGCAAGCACAAGGCCAACCTGAGCTACGTAGTGCGACCCTGCCTCAAAAAAACCAAGGCCGGGAGTTTGGCTCAGTGGCTTAAGTGCCTGTCTGGTAGGCATGACATTATGAAATCAATCCCTGGTTCTGGAAAAAAAAAAAAAAAAAACAAGTTTGTGCTGAAGATTGAACCTAGGACCTTGCACAGGCTAAGCATTCTCTCTACCACTGACATGTTCTCCATTCCTTTCAAAGTAAAATTTAGTCCCAGAAGGGAGTATTAGCCTTTTTGTGTGTGTGTGTGTGAAGGAGTATTAGTCTTGAAATAGGATGGCTACATTTGTCCCACATTCTGCTACCAAAATGCCTATTTTCTTCTTTAAGAGATTATATATATATATACACACATGTGTATACATATACACGTATATATATATATATACACACGTACATATATATACACACATATGTGTGTGTATATATATATATATATAATTTTTTTTTTTGAGACAGGGTCTCACTATGTAGTTCAGGCTGTCCTTAAACTCATTATGGAGCCCAGTCTTTGAACGTGTGGCAATTCTCCTGTGTCAGCTTCCCAAATGCTGGGATTATGGTCATAAGCTACCATGACTGGCTAAGTTCGTTTGTTCATTCATTCTTTCTTTCTTTCTTTCTTTCTTCCTTTCTTTTAAGATTTCTTAAAGATAGGGCCAGGGATATAGCTCAGTGGCACAGTGCCTACCTGGCAAGCATGAGGTCATGAGTTTGATTCCCTGGTACCAAAAAAAAAAAAGATTCCTTAAAGATAGACTAAAATACCTCACTGGAATAGTGGAATAGTCTAGAGGGTAATAGGATATAGAGTAAAACAAGAGTGGTCATGTGTTTTTGATATTGTTAAAGCTGAATGATGTATGTGTGTGTTTAATTATATTTTTACGTTTGTGGAATTTTTTATAATAAAAATTTTAAATATTTGTCATGCTGGTACTTTTTTTTAACTTAAAAAATTTATTAGTACATGTTTGCTGTACATGCAGTTTACAATCATCTTGGGGAGAGGGTACATGTACATACTACAGCTAGTTTCTATTCTTTTTTTCTTTTCTTTTTTTTTTTAAGTCCCCTTCCCTTTCTTTCCCTCTAGTACACACTGTTAATGCCAACACTATAGGAGACTAAGGCAGAAGGATCACCAGTTCAAACCCAACCAGGGCAAAGGGCCTGGGTTCAATCTCCAAAAACATATATACACACACACAAAAGAAAAAACAAAAAATCCTTTCTCATTTTTTACCACATGTGAGACAAGTTAAGTTTTTTTTTTTTGCGGCACCGGAGATTGAACTCATAACCTTGCGCCTGTCAGACAGGTGCTTAAGTCACTGAGCCAAAATCCCAGCCCTGGTTCTTTTGAGGCAGGGTCGCACTGTGTAGCTCAGGCTGGCCTTGTGCTCATGTTGTAGCCCAAGCAGGCCTTGAACTCACAACGTTCCACCTACCTCAGCCTCCCGAGTGCTGGGATTAAAGGCACGCGCCACCACACCCAGCTTAAGCTTTAAAAAAACAAAAACAAAACTTTCCTTCAAAAATTGTACCTAAATACTAAGTATGGTGGATTAAAAACTGGTGGTCAGTTTAAACACCAGCTGAACTGAATCAGCAAGGTGCTGAGTATAGGTGGCCCACCTGAGGAAAGTTGCCAGCATAAAAAGGAGGCCTGGAGAGGTAGAATAGTGTTGTGGGTTCTCCTAAGTGTTGTTTGGTGCTGTTGGTTCTCCTGTTGCCATGGGTTCTCCTGTTGCCATGGGTTCTCCTGGAGGAGCTTGGTGAGCTTCTTTTCTGATGTCAACTTGGTTGTTCTCATCCTCAAAGGAGCTCAGGACCTTGTTACTGAGAATGGTTGTGGTTCACTTTGGGGGAACTCTGGTCTTTACTTTGAGCATTGCTTCCTGGCTGCGGAGAGGAAGATGGTGTGCTGCTCAATCTCCAGGAGAAGCTTGTCACGCTGGCTTCCTGCTATGAACTTGGTTGTTATTGTCGGAGGCGCTCAGGACCTCACTGTCGCTGAAGATGGCTGTGGTACTTTTTGGGGGAGCTCTGTTTCTTACTTTTGAGCGTTACTTTCTGGCTTCAGTGTAAAACCCTCAGCATACTGCCACAGATCCTTTATCTCACTGGCAGAGACTTTTTAGCTTCCACCACTGACCTTGGGGCCTTCCCAGCACAGATCCATGAAACAGACTTGCATGAGTCATTGTCGTGGACTCTAGGCACCCAGTTGGACTTGTGGGAGGCATTGTCATGGGCTCTAGTCATGAGTTCAGCTGAATTCATGCAGGTTATTGCCATGGGATCCAGGCCCTCAGCTGGATTTTCTATGTCTTTAGTGTGTGGATAAATTTCCTATACTTTCTTTGTATTTGACTCCTTGGATGACCATTATAAATAATACTATAAATTATGTGTCTTACATGTAATTGTTTTCCTTGCAATCCCAGACTACAACACTAAGAGACAACAAAATGGAAATGAGTGGAGGCATAGCATGGAAGCATGAAATAAGGGCTATAAGGCAGGCGTGGTGGCGCACGCCTTTAATCCCAGCACTCTGGAGGCTGGGGTAGGCGGAGCGTTGTGAGTTTGAGGCCGCCTTGGGCTACAACGCAAGCACAAGGCCAACCTGAGCTACATAGTGCGACCCTGCCTCAAAAAAACCAGGGCTGGGAGTTTGGCTCAGTGGCTTAAGTGCCTGTCTGGCAGGTGCGAGGTTGTGAGTTCAATCCCCGGTGCTGAGAAAAAAAAGGGCTGTAATGTAAAAACAGGTCTATGATTCTATCTTACCTTGCTTATTCCCAGGTTTTCCAGGCGGTATTATACTTGGATTCCTGTTTTCTAAGATAGTAACAGTGCAGACTAAACCAAAAAACTTTTTTTTTTTTGCGGCACCAGGGATTGAACTCACAACTTCACGCCTGCCAGACAGGCGCTTAAGCCATTGAGCCAAACTCCTGGCCCTAATTTTTTTTTGAGGCAGGGTTGCACTAGGTAGCTCAGGCCACCAAAAAGACTTTTTAAGTAACTTGTGTGGATTCTTTACTTTCTATTCCTGATGCTGCCTCTGCAGAGACTACAACTTTGGAACCTATTATTGACTTTTTCTTCTCTACCTGGGTAGGCCCAATCCTTCGGGTAGCAGTTAAGGCCTGGCATTCTTCCTAGATTACTTTCTTACTGAAGGCACAGAGAACAAACTTCTGTCCCTTTCTTCTGCCCTTGATTTCTTTTCAGCAGAGATGCTAAGAATAGAAGAGGCATGACAATGTAGATATGGAATTACATGATATATTTATTTCAGTGAATTGATAAGATCAGCAGTCCTCATATGCTCTCTTCAGAAAGATTTGGTTGACCTGTTGCTAGGGATTGAACCTAGGGCCTTATTCATACTAGGCAAATAATCTACTGTGCTTCCCCCCACCCTCGATTGTAATTTTCCATACCAATCTATCAATAATCACTTCTGAGTTGGGTGTAGCACAGTGGTTGAGCTCTTGCCTAGCATGATCAAGGCCCTGAGTTCCACATCTCTAGCACCCTTGTACCCTGCAAAGTCATTTCTTTTTTAAAATTTTTTATTTTTTATTTTTATTTATTTATTTTTTTTTTGAGACAGGGTCTCACTGTGTAGTTCAGGCTGACCTTGAACTCACTATATTGTCCAGGTTGGGCTTGATCATGTAGTACAGGTGAGTCCCACCACACCTGGCTGAAGTCATGTGTGGTCTTAGTTTCTTTTCTCATTGCTGAAACAAAATGCCTGACACCCAAAGTTTAAGGAGGAAAGGTTTACTTAACTCACATTTTTTAGAGGTTTCAGTCCATAAATAAATTCATAAATCCAAGGCAGGGTGACTTCCAGAGGAGAGCAATTCATGGTGGGCAGAGGACAGCAAAAACAAGAAAGAGAGAGAGACAAACCTCTTTCTGTCCCTTATATTGTATGCTAACTACCTGCCCTAGGACAGGTGTGGGACTCATGAAACACTGGACCATGAATCAATCACAAATTCTAGATTCAGCTGCCTCTGAAAACCCCACCCTGCCATGACCACATGAGACTCTGGGGGGACATCTAGACACAAAGCATAACAGGTGCTATCTCTGACTTAGACTTAGCTGCCATTTCCAGGAGTCCTTTTGTTTTATTTTGTTTTTTTGAGACATGGTCTTGCTGCGTGCCTTGGTTACTTTTCCCTTATTGCTGGGACAAAATATCTGACACCCAAAATTATAGAGGGGAAGGTTATTTAGCTCACAGTTTGTAGAGGTTTAAGTCCATAATCAGCTGGCTTCAAGGCAGGGTGGCATGGCAGAGGAGTAACAGTTCAAGGCAGCAGAAGACAGCAAAATCAGCAAGAACAAATAGTGGGGAGCAAGCCTCTTTTCTTCCCTTAAATTGTAAGCAGGCTACCCACCCTAGAGTGGGTGTAGCACTCACACCATCTCTGTGCCCTCCTTTTATACAGGCCCAGGATGTTTACAAAGTGAGGACCTGGGCCCCCTGCTGAGTCACTTAGTTAAACTTCTAAACTTCTCAAGTTGACACAATGAATCAACCTTTACAACATCCTAGAGCATAAACTGCCACCCTAGGGCATGTCCTCTACACCTTAGGAGGTAGAACTGCTGAGTTACTTAGTTAAACTTCTAAACTTCTCGAGTTGACACAGTGTATTAACAATTATGCCACATAGTTCAGGGTGGCCTGGAGCTCACTATGTAGCCCAGGTTGGTCTTGAACTTGTAGTGATCCTCCTGCCTCAGCCTCCTGAGTACTGGGATTACAGGTATGAGGCACCATGCCTGGCATCCAGGAGCCCTTTTGACCACTGTAAAAAGCACCTGCCTTTTGTCCAATTGATTGATTATTTTGTGTAGTACAGGAATTAAACCCAGGACCTTCACACTAAGTTACATCCTCAGTTCTTTTTATTTTTTGAGACAGTCTCATTAAATTACTGCTGAGTTGCCCAGGCTGGGCTTGAACTTGTGATTCTCCTGCCTCAGTATGCCAACACTCTTGGCTCATTTTAATATAATATCTCTTACCAAGTTCTTTCTTTCCTTCCTTTCTTTAGTCAGTATTTGGGATTGAACCCAGGGCCTCAAGCACACACACACACCTCTGCCGCCCCACTCTGACACAGCATTTCACTATGTTGCCTAGGCTGGTCTTGGACTGGGTTCAAGTGAGCCTCCTGCCTCAGCCTCTTGAGTAGTTGGCAGTATGGACACACCACTGTGCCTGACCTCACCATTTTCTAATATAGTTTTAATAGTTTGGTCATCTCTTCAATCTCTTGTTTTTTATTTTGTTTTATTTTATTTTAATTTTTTTGACAGGATCTTGCTGTGTAGTTCGGGCTGGCCTATAACTCACTGTGTACTCCAGACTGGCCTCAACTTGCAGTGACCCTCCTGCCTCAGCCTCCTGAATGCTGGGATTACAGGTGTGTGCTGACACATCTGAGTCTACTTTCTTGTTGCTTAGCTACTTCTGGTCTGAAAAGGCAAATTCTCTTGTTTTTTTTGTGTAGGAAACAGGCCTACAAATTTGTCCCCAACAGGGACTACTGTAAGTGAATGAGCTTCTCCTTTTGGTAGGGGCCACTGAGATAGACTTTCATGAGTTCATACTTGCCTTATAGATTTTTTTTTCCTGTCCTTGTCCTAGAGCATATTCCGTATTTTGCATCTTTCCACAGGTGGAATTGCTTATTAGTCATTTGTTGTTTTTTTTTTTTTTTTGCGGCACCGCGGATCGAACTCACAGCTTCACACCTGCCAGACAGGCACTTAAGCTACTGAGCCAAATTCCCAGCCCTAGTTTTTTGAGGCAGGGTCGCACTATGTAGCTCAGGCTGGCCTTGCACTCGCGTTGTAGCCCAAACTGGCCTCGAACTCACAACTCTCCACCTACCTCAGCCTCCCGAGTGCTGAGATTAAAGGCATGCGCCACGACACCCAGCCTTGTTAGTCATTTGAATCCACTATTCTTTCAGCAGATCCCTGCCCCACAAATTGACTGGGATTCCTGAAATAAATGGCTGAAAGACTCCCTTAAATTTATCAGGGCCTACAAAGCGCAGAGGTGCAGCATTCTGCAGGACCTATCTGGGTGACCCCAGCCCCACCAAGAAGGTGCTGCTCAGGTGGGCCAGTTAGGTGGTCACTGAGATGAAGCCATCACCAAAACATCTGTACCTGTGTGCATAAGCCCCTAGAAACATTTTCCTTTAATTTTAAGAGAATACATGGCCCATTGGCGCAATATCTTGAATGAAGAAGACCTCCTCATGGGTGTACTGCCAGATCTTGTATTCCTTTGGATCTGTCCTCAACTAGAAGCTCTAGTTTTGACAACAGGTAAAAATCAATTGGGAAGCCGGGCGTGGTGGCGCACGCCTTTAATCCCAGCACTCGGGAGGCTGAGGTAGGCGGAGCGTTGTGGGTTCGAGGCCGGCTTGGGCTACAACGCGAGCACAAGGCTGGCCTGAGCTACACAGTGCGACCCTGCCTCAAAAAAAACCCGGGCCGGGAGTTTGGCTCAGTGGCTTAAGCGCCTGCCCTGGCAGGCGCAAGGTTGTGAGTTCAATCCCTGGTGCCGCAAAAAAAAAAAAAAAAAAAAAAAATCAATTGGGGACTGAGAATTTAGCTCAGCAGTGTAAGTGCCTGCCTGGCAAATGTGAGGTCATGAGTTCAATCCCCAGTACCAAAAAAACAAACAAAAAGAATCAACTGGGCAATATAATCTGCTGGTTCAAAAACCCAAACGTCATGTGACTGAACCACAAACTGAATTTCTCCAAAGTTGTCTGAATCAATCCCAGGAAGTACTTCAACACCCTGTAGGCTTAATCTACTTTTCTGGAAGACTAGACCCATATTACCTAACACGAGAGGTCCCCAGATTTCAATGAAGATTTTAATAGGTTTATCTTCACCAATCAAAGTCACCCATTCTAGTTGGGTGTGGTGGCACATGCTTGTAATCCCAGCACTTGGGGGGCTGAGGCAGGAGGATCATTGGGAGTTCAAGACCAGCCTGGGCCACCAAGTGAGCTCAAGGCCAGCCTGAATTGCATAGTGAGACCTTGCCTCAATCAATCAATCAATCAAATAAAGTCACCCATTCAGCAGTGGGAAGGTCTAATCCCTACACTTTCTGGGGTTCTAGTAATAAGGGACTCTGCCATCCTCTGAGACCCACTTAAGCCTGTACTGAGAATGCCTCCATTGTTTGTTGGGCCTGGTGCCAGGCCTACATTCTGTCTTCTGCTAATGGGGTGCCATCTTGATAATATTTAGAGCAATCTTTTTTATTTTTTTTTGTAGTACCAGGGCTCAAACTCACAACCTTGCACCTGCCAGGCACTGAGCCAAACTCCCGGCCCTTTTTTTTGTGGCATCAGGGATTGAACTCACAGCCTCACACCTGCCAGACAGGTGCTTAAGCCACTGAGCCAAACTCCCGGCCCTGGTTTTTTGAGGCAGGGTCGCACTATGTAGCTCAGACCGGCCTTGTGCTCTCATTGTAGCCCAAGCCGGCCTCAAACTCACAACACTCCACCTACCTTAGCCTCCTGAGTGCTGGGATTAAAGGCATGCACCACCATGCCCAGCAAAACATTGTATTTTTAATGAAGTCTGATTTTGTTTAATTAAACCAAACATAGCTTGAACAAACATAGAGGACTTGTGACCTTTGGTACCCACATCTTACATACTTTCAAATAGTTTACAAGATTTTTAGTTACCTAATGCTTATTTACAGTCCTGATTAGCATTCTCAGAAGCTAGCTGCAACACAATAACCTCTGCTTCTTGGGCATACAGTATCTGTTGTTAGACAGCTTCTTGTAACTGAGATATGAACTGGACATAAGGCTCCTGTGAGCCTTGAAGAATGTGTAAAAAGGACTGAATGGGAATGTGTTCCTCAGGAATACTTAACCAGGCTTGTTTCTTCATGAAAGTTATTTGCTGATAAGCCTGGTCCAGAAGGGTTAACTGTGGGATCAGATCTGAGTATGGACCTGTTCCTAATAACATATCCTCAGTAACCTCAGGATGTCATGCTACTTGATTCTGTCATGCTTGTTTATAATGTCAGCCGGGCGTGGTGGCACACACCTTTAATCCCAGCACTCGGGAGGCTGAGGTGGGCGGAGCATTGTGAGTTGGAGGCCGGCTTGGGCTACAATGCAAGTGCAAGACTGGCCTGAGCTACACAGTGCGACCCTGCCTCAAAAAACCAGGGCTGGGAGTTTGGCTCAGTGGCTTAAGCACCTGCCCTGGCAGGTGTGAGGTTGTGAGTTCAATCCCCGGTGCCGCAAAAAAAAAAAAAAGAAAGAAGTTTGTAATGTCTGTCTTTTAATTTTTAGCGTGTGAGCTGGGCATGGTACCTATAATCCCAGCACTCAGGAGACTGAGGCAGGAGGTTTGCCACAAATTTGTGGCCAACCTGGACTACACAGTGAATCCAAGGTCAACCTGAACTATATGGAAAGAGTCTGTCTCAAAAAAACTCGAATTTTTGGTGCGTGACATTGTTTGGACCACCTGATGCCTGAGAATCTCTGAGTGTAGTAACATATAACATACATATCACATAAATTTTAAATAACTATCATTTGGCCAGATGTGGTGGCACACACCTGTAATCCCAGCACTCAAGAGGCTGAGGCAGGAGGATCACTGTAAGTTTGAGACCACCCTGGGCTACAAAGTGAACTGAAGACCAGCCTGAACTGCATAGTGAGACTCTGTCTAAAACAAACAAACAAACAAAAAAAAAAAACCAAAAAAAATCCTATCATTTGACTGGTGATCTCCTGCTGGCTTGACATGTACCTCTTGTCACAATTAGCTGAACACAAGAAAAAGGCAGATATCTGCATCTAAATGGTAAGGTTATCATCATAAACAATCCTGATTTTACATCTTAGAAGACCTATACAACTGGAAGGCATGAATACATTTAGTACACGATGAAATTAGTAATAATGAGTGTCACAGCTACATGAAAACCTTTGCTTGCCTAGCACACAGGTGAGATGTGGGGAAGAAACTAAACACCATTAGAAAAGGAAAACAAAACAAAACAAAACAATGCATCTCTGTAGTTGTTCCATGCAGACTATGCAGTGAGGCTTATTCTTCAGTGAATTCACACTTTACATCGACTCCTCAAATAAGAACAATTTGGCTAGGGATTTAGCTCAGCAGTATAAGTGCCTGCCTGGCAGACACAAGGTCGTGAGTTTGATTCCCAGTACCAAAAGGAAAAAAAAAAAAAAAAAAAAAAAAGAGCAACTAAGCAGTATTGGTAACATCTTTCAATTCACTAATAAACAAGGAAAAGCACTGAAAATCATTTGTATTTTTTCTTTTTTTTCATACTGGGGGTTGAACCCTGCTCATCCATGAAGAGCTACATTCTCCAGGTTTTTTTTTTCCTTTTTTTTTTTTTTTTTTTTAACTCTAACAGTCTAAATTGCTAAGTTGCCTAGGCTGGACTTGAATTTGTGATCCTCCTCAATCTTCCAGAGTACTAGGATTAAGGAGGATTGCACATTTAAATTCACCCTGGGACACTTAGTCTGAACCATCTCAAAAAATAGCTGAGAATTTAGCTCAGTGATAGAAGGCTTGCTCACATGCAAGAGACCCTAGGTTCAATTCCTAGTACCATACATATACAAAAAAGTATATATACTCATGGACTGATGCTAGTATTAGCAATACTATCTAATGAAAGACATTTTCAAGATGAAATATGTAAAATTTCATTACAGATCAGCATTAATACAACTCCACAAACAATAGAAAATACTTTTTTTTCACACATCTCACCTGTGTGCTAGGCAAGCAAAAGTTTTCATGTAGCTGTGACACTCATTATTACTAATTTCATCGTGTACTAAATGTATTCATGCCTTCCAGTTGTATAGGTCTTCTAAGATGTAAAATCAGGATTGTTTATGATGATAACCTTACCATTTAGATGCAGATATCTGCCTTTTTCTTGTGTCCAGCTAATTGTGATTGAGGATTGAACCCAGGGCCTTGTTATGGATTACAAACTGGTGGTCAACTTAGCACCAGCTTCAGCTGGTATTGAGTTAAAGATGCTCCACCTGAAGAAAGTTGCCAGCATAAATAGGGACGAGGAGAAGAATAAGGAGGCGTTGTGGGTTCTTCCAAGAGTTGCTGTTGGAGCCGCTGGTTCTCCTGGAGGTGCTTGTCACGCTGGCTTCCCCAATATGGATTCGGCCATTATCGTCGGAGGAGCTCGGGACCTCATCGGTGAGAGTGGTTGTGGTTCACATTGCGGGAGCCCTGCTCCTCACATTGTGCATCGCTTCCTGGCTCCGGAGGGGAGGCTGTGTGCTGGAGAAGCTGGTCACGCTGGGCTTCCTGACCTGCGCTCAACTGTTCTCCATTGTCGGAGGAGCGCGGGACCTCGTCGCCATTGGGGATGGCTGTGGTGCTCTTCAGGGCAGCCCCGCTTCTTCTTTTGAGCATGACTTCTCGGCTCCTACGTAGAACCCTCAACCCACTGCACAGCTCCTTCACCCTGCTGGCATAGACTTTCTGGTTCCACCGCTGACCTGTGGCCTTCCCAGCACAGAACCGTAAATAGTCTGGCGTGAGCCCTTATTGGAGGCTCTTAGATTCCCAGTTGGTACTGTGGGAGGCATTGTCATGCATTTGGGTCTCTAGTGGGACTCTTGCATGATATTGCTGTGGGATCCAGGCCCTCGGCTATCCTGGGTCTTAGTGTTGTGGACAGATTTTCCTGCACTGTCTTGTGTTTCACTTTGGGTGATTATTATAAAACAGTATTACAAACCCTGTGTCCTGTATGTAGTTGTTCTCCCTGTAACCCCTGACTACAACAGGCCTTTCCACTGTACTAATTTTAATTTTTTATTTCGAGATGGGACCTTGCTATATCACTAAGTTGCCTGGGCTGAGCTAAAATTTGTCATCCTCCTGCCTCAGCTTCCCAGAGTGGTGGGATTGTAGGCATGTGCCACCTACACCTGATGGGAACGTTAACTTTGAATCCTAATTAAACAGCCTGTTATCCCAAACAAAAGAATTTCATTCTTCTCTTTGGTGGATTACAAAACAGCAACACGCAGTGGTAGAGTGCTTGCTTAGTTAGTCTGAGGCCCTGAGCTTGATCCCCATCGCTGCAAAAAAGAAAAGAACAAAATTGTGTACTCAATCACTATTATATTTTGAATTTAATCAATAAAGATTTGTAGAAAAGTTTCTCATTACACAAGTACCTACATAACACCCTTGATTTAGCTGGGTGTGGTTGATAGTGCATTCCTGTCATTCCAGCTGCTTAGGAGGCTGAGTGAGGCAAGAGATCGTGAGTCCAAGGTGACAAACATAGTAAGATCCCATCTCAAAATGGAAAAAAAAGCTGGGCATGGTGGTGCAGGCCTGTAATCCCAGGATTTGGGAGGTTGAGGCAGGAGGATTGCTGTGAGTTTAAGGCCATCCTGGGCTACAAAGTGAGTTGTAGTGGAACCCTGTCTCAAACACACACACACACACACACACACACACACAGACAGACAGAAAAAAAATTCACCAAATAACATTTTTTATTCTCCTCTTGGTCCACAAAGCTAACATATATACTAACTGGCAATAAACATTTTCTGGCCCCTCTTTCAAAGAATTGCATAGAACTGCCTTATTTAAGTGCAAGAAGGAATCAGTGACCCCTAGAGGAACGGTCATCCAGTTTAGAAATAACAACCTGTCAGTGTTCTGAAACCCAGGAGTGTAGGAGACCAGATAATGAACTCACATGTTACAAGTTCCAGGAAAAGTCAATAGCTGAGATCTGGTTGTTTACCTGGGCATATAATAATAGATAATTGGAAACAAATGAATCTTATGTTACTCTAATTGCTTGCTCATGTGTCTGAGTGAATAAAAGCGAGGTGAGTCAAATGCCCAGAACTCTCTGTCCACTACAGGCAGAAGCCCCCGGCCCCTACTTTCTAAACTGAAGCTGGAGAGCAAAGAAAAAAGAAAAGAAAAATGAGTACATGTGGAAAACTTTCTCAGCCAAGATAATGGGCAAAAGAAAAGAAAAGTGAAAGCCGCGGGCTTTAATCCCAGCACTCAGGAGGCTGAGGAAGGAGGAGCATTGTGAGTTCGAGGCGCACTTGGGCTACAATGCGAGCGCAAGGCTGGCCTGAGCTATATAGTGTGATCCTGCCTCAAAAACTAGGGCTGGGAAGGGCCGGGAGTTTGGCTCAGTGGCTTAAGCTCCTGCCCTGGCAGGCGCGAGGCTGTGAGTTCAATCCCCGGTGCTGAAAAAAAAAAAAAAAAAAAAAAAAAAAAAAAAAAAAAAAAGAAAAGTGAGTGCATGCAGAAAGCTTTCTCAGCCAGGGAGTACATGCCGAGAACTTTCTTAGCCAAGGTAATGGAACAGAATTTGTCAGTTAAAGTACATCCCTTTATTGGAAATTCTGTTGTGCCTGTCTGGCACTCAAGTTAGTACCCAGTTGCTTTCTCATATGATGCAAGATATTATCAAACATAATCCTCAGATGGCCACATTTGATGTAGAGTTGGAATCGAGTGAGAGGAAGTTTTACTTTTTTTTTCTTGTACTTAGATTTGAACTCAGGGCCTCCTGCTTGCTAGGCAGGTACTGTATAGCTGAGCTACATCCCTGGCACTAGTAAGAGAGGATTTGGAGAGTGCTTATACACAGGGCTCTGTTATATCCCCTAAAACTTTCTCTACATGGAGCTTGGTCTGTGTAGTTCTTTGTCTTTTAACTGCAAAAATGAGGGTGAAGAGTCCTGGTCTCCTCTTCTTCCTCCTCCTCTTTCTCCTTGTCTTCCATCCCTGATTGATACAGTAGTATCCCCTTATCAAAGATTGGTTAGACAGGATGTGCTTAACAGAGAGCCCTTTGGGACATGTGCATTTCTAATTAATATTCATCCCACCCTAGCAATCCACAACAAAATGTTCATGAGCATAATCCTGTGGAGGATAAATTGCTTAAAGAATTAAAATCCGGTGTCATGAACAATGGGGTTCAAGGACCTTTCACATTGGGCTTATTGGAGTCTGTCCTATTTACCACCTTTAGATGTTATGCACTTGGCTAGGTCCTGCCTTTTGCAGGGCAATATTTAAATTTCCATGTTAATTTTCAAGAATTAACTCACAACCTCACGCCTGCCAGGGCAGGTGCTTAAGCCACTCAGCCAAACTCCCAGCCCTGGTTTTTTGAGGCAGGGTCGCACTATGTAGCTCAGGCCAGTCTTGCACTTGCGTTGTAGCCCAAGCTGGCCTCGAACTCACAATGCTCCGCCTACCTCAGCCTCCCGAGTGCTGGGATTAAAGGTGTGTACCACCACGCCCGGCTGACATTATAAACTTCTAAAATACATTTTTTTCCTAAGGTACATTTATAGACAAGTATATTCTTCTTGGATGACATCCTATTGAAGCACAACAAATTAAGTGAGGGTTTCTTTGTGTCATTTAATATCTTGTGATCAGATTAGATGTTTGACTAAAAAGGCCATTCATTCTAAGATACTTAAGTGTGTTGTAAAGATAATGTCACCACGATTGTCAAGCTGAAATACTATGTATGGCCTTTGCTTTCAGCTTTTCTCTGTAAAACTCTGTAATTGTTGTCTGTTAACACTTTGCAGGGATTCAACTACTAAAACAACCATGGCTGGTAAGAAATAATAAGCCTCTGGCTATACTTTATATTTCAAAATGCTTGATATTTGATGAGATTATAATAGTTAAACTCACTGCTTCTTCTGCAATACTGATGTAACTATGTCTTCTGTGTGTTCAACAATTAGAGTTTGGAGACTAAAACTAGAGATGTAACTGGGCTAGGAAGATAGCCAAAACTTTGGATCTGGCGTTCAAGGTCAACGACCCAGAACATGAGGGGACATTTTTACAGGATCTACAACTTTGGTAAGACACCCAATCTCCTGAGCAGGGAGACTGCTGAACCCCAGAGGACAGGAATCAACATGTACAGTATGCCAAAAGAGGGTCACCAAAGAGGGAAAACTCTCCCATGCTTTCATAGAAAGCAACATGGTGAAGCAAGATCATGACCCATCCCAGTGGCTGACATTGACAGATGAGCTGAGAGACTTTGTATGTGATTCCAAAGGTAATGTCTATGAAGACTTAACTGACCTTGATAGACTGCAAAATGTTAATTTTGATTGGCACAAGTCTCATTTTAACTTGGTCTTAAACTGCCAGCAGAAAAGTATAACCAAAACATGTATGAAAATAATACCATAGTAATAGTAGTTAGATGTAAAAAGGGGCTCCAGGCTGGGCATGGTAGCACATGCCTATAATCCCAGCACTTGGGAGGGTGAAGCAGGAGGATAGCTGTGAGTTCAGAGCCAGCCTCCCCTATATAGTGAGTTCAAGGTCAGTTTGAACTGCATAATGAGTCTCAAACAAACAAACAAAAAAATCTTCCTTTGCAAAGCGGCCTCATTGGCAACTGATTCAGTACCTCTCCTGTCTCCCAGGAGCTGTTACAATTCACCATTCCTTTTCTCCAATAAGTTTTCCTACTTTTAGAAAAAAAAGTATGACATTCACACTGGGTGTGGTGATGTATATTTGTACTCCTACATACTTGGGAGGCTAAGGCAAGAATTACTTGAGCCTAGAAGTTTCAGGCCTGCCTTGGCAACATAGTAATACTCAGTCTCAAAAGTAAATCTTAAAAAAAATTTTTTAAATGTGACTTTCAAGCCAGGCATGGTAGTGCCCTCCTAGAATCCTAGTGCTGAGGAGAGTGGGGCAGAAGGATTGCAAATTAAGGACCATCCTGGACTCCATAATAGTTCTTGCATAAAAAACAAAAGAAACAAACAAAAAGTGTCTTCCAGCTGAGTGTGACAGTGGATGTCTATATGTTATCCTAGCTACTTGGGAGGCTGAGGCAGGAGAACTGCATGTTTGAGCCCACCCTGCGCAATTTAGACTCTGACTCAAGGAATAAAAAAAGCTAGGATGTAGTTCATTGGCAGAGCACCCTTTACTTTGACCCTCCAATACTACAAAAATAGATAAATAAGTATCTGCCTGCTTCCCTCCCTCACTCCCTCCCTTTCTCTTTCTCCTTCTTCCTTTTTTCTTTCTTTCTTTTTTTGTACCAGGAACTGAACTCAGGACCTTGTGCATGCCAGGCAAGTGCTTGTGCTGCTGAGAATATATTCCTGGTTCTTTCTTCCTTTTTCTCTTTCTTTCTTTCTTTTTTTTCCAAGGTCTCACACTATGTAGTACAGGCTAGCCTTGAACTCATGATATAGCCCAGGATGTCCTGAGAGTCACAGCAGTCTTTCTGCCTCAGCTTCCTGAGTGCTGAGATCCTTACAGGTGTGCACTGCCACACACAGTAAACTAAACTGACTTTCAAAATTCACTTTTCTTTTTTTGATATGACAAATATACACTGGCAGTTAAAAATAATGCAAAATTCTATGTTAAAGCAACATGTACTTTTTCTTGGAGTACTGGAGATTGAACTCGGGGCTTTGCACATGCTAGGGACACACCCTATTACTGAGTCATACCCCCTAGCATATATGGTATTTGAAACTCTGTTGTAACTCCCTCACTGTGACTTGTATTGTGCCAAATTGCAGCACAAAGGAATGTGAGTACCTTATATGGTTCTCACTGTAAAGGCAAAGTAGCCCTATGTGACTTTATCTTAGTGGATGTAGGTAAGTGTAGCTTTAATCCAATAATTTTATTAATGGTCCTTGAAATCTGAATTTCATATAATATTCACATACCATGAAATACTTGTCTTTTGAAATTTATAAAAGGGCAAGCCATTCAAAAAGCATTGGGAAAAAAAAAGATTAAGAAAGGCCTGGATATGTAGCTCAGTGGCACAGGGCTTGCCTGGCAAGTGTGAGGCCCTGAGTTCAATTCCCAGTACCAAAAAAAAAAGCATTGATAGGACCAGGTGTGGTGGCACATGCCTGTAATCCCAGCACTCGGAAGGCTGAGGCAGGAAGATTGCCACAAGGTCAAGGACAACCTGGGCTACACAGTGAGTTCAAGGACAGCCTGACCTACATAGTGAGACCCTGTCTCCCACCAAAAAAAAACAAAGAGTGTTGCTGGGTTAGATTTCGCTTAAGGTCATTGTTTGCCTACTTCAGATAAAAAATCTTCCATATTGAATGTGTGATTTTTGTTCTACTCCTAGTGTGCCTACCACGTTTTTGGTTTTTTTTTCCCCCCTCAACCTAGAGATTAAACCCAGCCTCTGCGCTGAGGTATTTTTTATTTTGAGCCACAGCCTCAAGAAATCACTAAGTTGCCAAGGCTGGGTTCAGATTCGCCATTCTTCTGCCTTAGCCTCTGGCATACCACAATTTGTGATAGACTTCTTCCTTGAAAAAGGGCCTTGACTATAATCACATAGTCATGATGAATACATTCAGTTTTGGTTTGTGTGACACTCCATCTCTGATCCCATTCTCTGTTTCATAGTAGTCACTCATGTCTTAGTTGTTTTCCTCATCACGCAGTCTAATTACTCAAACCATTTTAGCAATTTCAGTCCTTGTAGGGTCTGCAGCATGGCAGAAGGGCCTGGGCAGAGGAGAGCTGCCTGCATCATGGCCACCAGGAAATAGAGTCGGAGGAGTAACTGGGGAGGGAGCTATGCCCTTCTCTGCACCCCCCGCAGGAGGACCCACCTCTTCTGACCAGGCCCTACCTCCTAATGTCACATTTAGCTCTAGCGCCACCATGATTGAGTCATCCTTCAAAAGCCCCAGTTTTGAGCACAGAAGGCTTTGGGCTTCAGTGGGGTGGGAGCCGGATCCAGCTATCAACCATAACAAGCCCAGACAGCCTAGCACCTGATCCATGGTTACTTGTTCCACAGCACTATCAACAACTCTTCCCTCATGGAGCTCCCTTAGCTCATGGCCCTAGGCCATTCATAAAGGGTAACTTGATCGTTGGGATTAGGTTGTAGAACAGAGTAAAGGCCAAATACTACCTACCCCACAACAGAAAAACTATTTGATTCCTTATCTCATTGGAAACAGGCACAAAGCAGTGATTCTCAGTGCTACCTGAACATGAGCCTGCCAGGGCTGCATTAGAAAGGGCTGAGGGAGCAGGTGTGGTGGCACATGCCTGCCTATAACTCCAGTGCTCAGGAGGCTGAGCAGGAGGATTTTAAGTTTGAGGCCACCTTGGACTTTAATGAGACCCTGTTTAAAAAAAAAAAAAAGACTATTTTTCCAGCCTTGTCTACAGTCGTAAGGAGCAGAGACAATACAGGTTTATTTCTGACAGGGGCAGGGCAACATTCCTCCAAGCAGTGACTCAGAGATCCAGGCAGGTAGACGCTCTGCCATCCTGAGCCTGCACCAAATGGAGCATTTGACCTCCTCCTTCAGCAGTTGAATGCAGGGGCAGAACTGGAGATGCTGATTTAGCACCAGCTATTAAATTCTTCAGAGGAGAAGCAACATGTTAAATCTGCTCACATTTCATGGAGCACAGTGATTCATATGCTAAGCATAAATTCAGGAGGAGCAAAGAAACATATTTTCCATATTCTCAGAAGGAGGGGGGAGCTGGGCATGGTAGTGCCTGCTTTAATCCCAGCACTCAGGAGGCCGATGTAGGAGGATCTCTTGAATTTGGGAGTTCTAGCCCAGTCTGTGTTACATAGTGAGTTCAAGGCCAGTTTGAACTGTATAGTGAGACCCTTTCACAAAAACAAAACAAAACTTCAAAAAATGTTCAGAGTAGTTTTATTTTGTATTTTTCTTATTGGAAATGAGATTAAACCTATCATTAGTGTGTTCTTTTTTTTTTCCTCCCAGCATTGGAAATTGAAACCAGGGCCTTCATATTGTACTACATCCCAGACCTTTTTTTTTTTTTTTTTTTTTTTAATTTTGAGACAAGTCCTGACTAAATTGATATGTCGCTAAAGCTGGGTTCAAATTTGTGACCCTCCTGCCTCACCTTCAAGAGTGCTGGTCAATTCTTTCTCCTTTTCTTTCTTTCTTCTTTGACACAGGGTCTTGCTAAGTAGTTCAGGCTGGCCTTGAACTCACCATGTAGCTCAGGAGGGACTTGAACTTGCAGCTATCCTTCTGCCTTAGCCTCCTGGCTTTCTCCAGCATATGTGTCCTGCCATGATGTGCTGCCTTGCTATAGGCCCAAAAGCAATAGGGCCAACCAACTACAAACTGAAACCTTCAAAATTGTGAGCCAAAATAACCATTTTTTTTTTAGTACTGGGGATTTTGTCCATGGTCTTCACACTAAATGACACCTCCAGACAGCCTCCCCTTTTTCTTTATCCTTCTGCCTCGGCCTCCCAGAATGCTGGGACTGTCCTCTTTTTATAGTTGATTATCTTAAACATTTTGTTACAGTAACAGAAAACTAACACAAAAGGGGTAAGTATTTTATTTTACTTATTTATTTTTTGGGACAGGATCTCACTATGTAGTCCAGGCTGGCCTGAAACTCTATGCAGCCCAGTCTGGCCTCAAACGAGATTATTCTCCTGCCTCAGCCTCCCAAATGCTGGCATTACAAGTGTGCCCCACCACACCTGGCAAAGAAAAACATTTTATAATTGATTGTTATATACTCATCTCTTAAAAGGCTAAAATCTTGTAATGATTTAGAAAGCAGACAGATTATTTCATGCCAAAATTATTCTAATTTCCGAAATCCACCCCAATTTCCTAAGACTGAAAACCACAAAAACTGGTATAAAATCATGAACATGTTTTTTTTCCACTTGGGCCCCTATTTTCACATTTTATTTTATCAGAGTAGTTGCTTTGGATATCTTTCCTTGCGAAACTGAAGACTTACTTTTTGTTTAAACCCCAGAAGGTACTGGAGGTATAGCTCAGTGTTAGAGTGTCTAGTAAGCAAGAGGGCCTGGGTTTGATCACCAGCACAAAAAATAAGTTAATAAAATCCAACATCGTGGTGCATGCCTATAATCACAGCACTCAGAAGGCTGAGGCAGGGGGATTTTTCCAATTCTAGGCTACAGACAGTAATTCAAGGCCAACCTGAACTACATAGCAAGACCCTGTTTAAAAAAAAATCCTAAATTATCTGGGGTTCTCCCAGTCAAATCAGAGTGCCATAACTATTTAAAAAGTAGTCATAGCTCAGCATGGTGGCACATGCCTACAATTCCAGCACTTGGGAGGCTGAGGCAGGAGGATTGTTGCAAGTTCAAGACCAGCCGGAGCTACAAAGTGAGCTCAGGCCAGCCTGAACTGCATAGTGAGAACCTGTCTCAAAAAGAGAGAAAGAGAAAAAGAAGAGAAAAGTAGTCATGATTGAGGTCAGAGCCTAGCCTTCCTGAGATTAGGCAATCAGATCAGTCTATACCTGCAACAACAGAGTGACTCAGTGGTCTTAATAAAAGTCTGCTTGCTGTGGATTCATTATGCAATCATCTTCAATAGCCAAGGTGCAAAAGCATTAGAAAGCATTATTATGCTTTTAGGTGCTATATTAGCAACTCCAATTCAAAATAGTTGAAGCAGTAAGGGCATTTGCTATTTCCCATAACATAAAGTCTGTAGCAGTGCTGTTCGAGATGTCCAGGCCAGGGGACTGCTTTTGTGTGAAATTTTTATTTTTTATTTTTTTTGCCACAAAAAAGCTGAATTGGGGGCTACTGCCCTGAGCCACACACCAACCCTTTTTGAGAAGGGTCTTGTTAAATTGCTAAATTGCCCAGACTAGGCTTGAACTTGTGATCCTCTTACCTCAGTCTCCCAGAGTGCTGAGATTACAGGTGTGTGGCAAACCTAGTTCCTGTTTCCTTTTTTAAAAGCAAAGAACACTCCTTCAGAAACCTTTCTAAGAGCTCATCCTTCACATCCCCATCACAGTGGGTCACACACCCACTTCTAAAATAAGGATAACAGGAGTGGGACCACATGTGTTTCACTTTGTTCAAATAAGACTGGTTTTGCCAAGGCAATGACACATACCTGCGATCCCCCCCCGCCTTTTCTTTTTTTTTCTTTTTGGTACTGGGAACCAAACTCACAACCTTGCGCCTGCCAGGCAGGCGCTTATGCCACTGAGTTAAATTCCCAGCCCTTTTTTTTGAGACAGGGTCTCACCATGCAGTTCAGGCTGACCTTGAACTCACTTTGTAGCCCAGGCTGGTCTCGAACTCGCAGCGATTCTCCTGCCTCAGCCTCCCTAGTGCTGGGATTATAGGCGTGTGCCACCACATCTGGCTGATCCTCTCTTTTTCTTACCATCCATTCAACAAAAAACTTACTAATGCCTACTCTGCACTAGGTACAATGCTCTGGATTTCCATTTTTAGAGAACTCACATTCCACTTTAAATTGACAATTCTATTACTTGCTGTAAGGGTGTATTTATGACCTTCTCATCTCAAAATTTCTTATGATCTTGGTTAGCATCTACAAGAAAGCAGTCATCTCTGTTCCTGTGGACATGGGACCACCATGTGTGGGGTTGTCCACAGAGATTGTCATGTGCTCCCAAAGCTGGCTAACTGACTTCCCTAGCTGTCCCTTTCATTACGACCACAACGGGAGCCACAGAGGTTTTCAAGTGGTGAAACAACACGACCAGCATTAATCCATTCTTATAGCTGTTCTAGATGTCTTCCTAAAGTCTCACAGAATCACAGGTGGGGCTTTTGCAGAGGTAGTTGAATGTGAAGTGTGATTGATTCATGGTGCAGTGCCAGGATTCAGGATGCTAGTATTTTTTTTTTTTTTTTTTTGCGGCACCGGGGATTGAACTCACAACCTTGCACCTGCCAGGGCAGGCGCTTAAGCCACTGAGCCAAACTACCAGCCCTAGTTTTTTGAGGCAGGGTCGCACTGTGTAGCTCAGGCCGGCCCTGCGCTCACATTGTAGCCCAAGCCGGCCTCGAACTCACGGCACTCCTCCTACCTCAGCCTCCCAAGTGCTGGGATTAAAGACGTGTGCCACCACGCCCGGCTAGGATGCTAGTATTAAGGGTGCGTGATTACTAAACCAGTCTACCAACTGGTTTGGCACTACCCTAATCTTAGTAGTCTGGATACAATATAAGGGACAGAAAGAAGCTTGTTTTGTCCCTTGTTGCTTTGCTACCTTTTGCCTGCCATTAAATGTTTCTCCTCAGCAATGCCACCCTACCTTGGAGCCTACTGATTATGGACTGAAATTCCTACAAACTGTAATAAACCTTTCCTCTCTTAACTTTGGGCGCTGGGTGTTTGTCTCAGCAATGAGAAAAGTAACTAAGACATACATCTCAGAGAATTGAACACATTTAAAAAAAAACCCAAACTAATCCACAATACAGTTTGGTTTTGATTTAATTTCTAGTATATGCACTGCCAATGTGAGCACTGTTTTGATTCAATTTTAAATGGCCCAGAGATACTCCTGGTTCAAAGGTTTGCGTCTGAACTCTGGGTGCTGTATCCCTTTAAAGGGCTGACTCTCTAGGGTGAGCAATTTCTTTCACATCTTTAATGGCTTGCTTCACTCCCTGCTCTTAGCCTACTTTTTTTTTTCCTTAATTTTTAGCCTACTTTCAAGTCAAGTCCTGCCTAGACTTTGAGCTATTCTTCTGGGAGAATTAGAGGTACTAAAGTGCAAGATCAATGCCAAGTAGTCTTGCTTTCATTCCTCTGACCTGAGCTACAGCTCTGGCACTTGAACTTCTGCTCTCTGCCCCTAGTTAAGGAACTGTACCCTTGATTTAGACCTCAGGCTGGAGTTCTGACTTCTCATTTTCTTTCCTTGAGTTTGCTAGTCAGCACAGAGACAGGAAGGCCTGGTCATCTTGTTGTTGTTTTGAGAAAAGGTCTCATTAAATAATTCAGTCTGGCCTTGAACTATGTAGCCCAGGCTGGCCTTGAACTCATGGCAATCCTCCTGCATCAGCCTCCTGAGTGCTGGGATTACAAGTGTGCATCATCACACCTAGCTTGCAAGGTCTTCTCTTAAACTCCAGCCAAACTGTGGGAGCCTCTGCTATCTAACGCCAAGCAGCCATGAAACTGGTAACTTCAAGTCTAGTTCTACTTTTTAAAATGTGCGAAATGTGTTAATTACTGATGTCCTTAGTCCCCCATCTCAGCTGGGTCTGCAATATATTCTTTGGTAACTAATTTCTCCTATCTTCTACTTCAGCTCCTACCAATTTTAACCTCACAAAGACTGTCAGATGGCAGCTCCTTTCAGCTACAAACTTATTTGTCTCTTTAGTGGGTTGAACTGTGGTTCCTCTGCCAAATTATTATATTAATGTCCTAATCCCCAGTACCTCAGGGGACATTATTTGGAGAGGTGACCAACAAAAAATGAGATCATTAGGGAGATCTCAGCAAGTTGCCCAGGCTGGCTGTGATTGGTGGTTGGGCCTTGAGCAGGACACAGTTGGCATCCTCCTAAAAGGTACATTTGGACTGAGATAGAAATTATGACATAGAGACACAGGAAGATGGCAGAGACTGCCCTCTATGGGCTAAAGAGAGAGGCCTGGAACAGAGCTTGCTCTCTCCACTCAGAGGGAACCAACCCAGCTGACATCCAGCTTCCAGAGCCCCGAGACAAGTTTCTGCTGCAAAATTCATCAGTGTGTGTACTTCATTATATTACAGGAATCACAGTGTGTCATGGTCTATGTAGTTTAGGTTGGCCTTGATCTCACCATGTAGCTGAGGCTGGCTACTCACTCTTTTTTTTCCGGCACTGGGGATTAAACTCACAACCTCACTCCTGCCAGACAGGCGCTTAAGCCACTGAG
>RJWM01008606.1:0-73594 GCA_004363535.1 Dasyprocta punctata | reverse complement strand
ACACTCTGGGGAGTGTTCTGTCTAGCCCCCTGGGTCCCAGAGATTCCAAACTCCACCCAGCCAGGCTCAAGGTCCAGTGACACAACACAGGGCTGCATCTCTGCTAGCCACCTGGGTCACAGGGGTTCTGAACATTATACAGCCAGGTTCTAGACTCCAGCAACAAGCTCCAGGGGTGTGGCCCTGCTAGCTACAGGGAGGATACAAACTTTGTCCAGTCAAGCATCCCAGAGTAACCCAACAAAGTACATCAGGGGAACACACGGCCAACCTCACAGACCACAGAGCACAAGGGTCTAGTGCTATAATCTGGGGGTGTGCCCCAGCTAGCCACGAGGATATTGGAGGATTGAATGTCTACCCAGCACAGTGTTCCAGTGCAATCCATTGGGATGCTGGCTGCCCAGTCACACAGGTCCCAGAAGAAAATGACAAAATGAAAGACCAAGAGACAGTCTCAATCCCCCAGCCTACAGAGAACAAACCCAGGAGACACTGAAATGGAAGACACTGGGAGTCACAAACTGAGCTTTCTGAAATGATAGGAAATGAAGTAAAGGAATAACTCCATGAAGCTATACAGAAACTCAAATCAGAAATAATCTCTCAGCTAAAAAATGAAATGACAATCATTATGAAAGAAATGCTGTGTGTATCTAAAGAAGATCAAGATAAAAAAATAGAAGAACATAAGAAAATGATGGAAACTTTGAATGACTAATATAAGACACAAATAGAATACATGAAACAGCTTCAAAGGGAAATTCAGGAAATGAAAAATTCCATGGAAAGTTGGCAAAACCACTTGAATTAAGCTGAAGATAGAATCTCAGATCTTCAAGACAGCATGGGAGACCATGGCCATGAAAGAAAAAAATCTCTTAAAAATAACAAGGAACCAAGAAGCAACAATTCAACAGCTGCAAAATGATGTCAAGAGAAATACCATAAGATTAATAGGCATCAATGAAAAAGCAGGGGTTAATATTAATGACCTGCAAAGACTATTTACAGAAATAATAGCAGGAAATTTTCCAAACATGGGAAGAGAATCTGAAATACAGGTAAGTGAGTCATGAAAAACACCAATTAACCATAACCAAAATAAATCTTCACTTAGACATGTAATAATTAGGGTATCAGAAATACAGCAAAAGAACCAAATACTGAAAGCTGTCAGAGAAAAGAAACAGATCAGCTATGAAGGAAAGCCTATGAGAATCACGGCAGATGTCTCAAACAAACCTTTAAGTCAAGAAGAGCTTGGAGTGAAGTATTTCAAATCCTGAATGAAAACAACTTTCAACCCATACTGATGTATCCTGCAACACTATCCTTAAAAATTGATGGATAAATAAGATACTTTCATGACAAAGAAGAACTGAAGAAATTTATGGCCACCAAACCAACACTACAAAGAGTACTGAAAGACACTCTAGAAAGAGACACAGATAGCTGCACTCTTAAGGACAACAACAAAATGAAACCACTAAGCAAGGCAGATAATTAAACAGAAAATGCAGAAAACCAACAACAGAAAGATATCATGACAGGGATGAGCCAGTACATATCAGTTATATCAATCAATGTAAATGGTCTCAAATCACCAATAAAAAGAAACAGACTGGCAGAGTGGGTTGAGAAACAAAACCCAACAATATGCTGTGTACAAGAAACACATTTCACTCAAAAGGAAATTCAACAGACTAAAAATCAGAGGCTGGAAAACAATATTCCATGCAACAGGAACCCAGAAAAAAGCAGTGGTAGCTATTATGTTTGCAGACAATGCAAACTTCAAACTGAGAATGATCAAAAGAGATAAAGAAGGTCACTACATACATGTTAGGGGAAAACTTCTAGAGGAAGAGATTACAGTCATAAATATATATGCACTGAATATGGGAGCACTCAACTATGTAAGACAATTCTTAATAAACATGAAAAACCAAATAAACAATAATACAGTTATAACAGGGGACATTAACACCTCAGTGACACAGAGAGACAGATCAACCAAACAAAAAATCAGCAAAGAAATAACAGAACTGAATCAAACTTGTAAACAAAAGCACCTAGTAGATGTGTGCCGAGTATTCCACCCAACAACATCAGAATACACATTCTTTTCAGTTGAACATGGGTCATTCTCTAAAATAGATCATATACTGGTCCACAAAACAAGCTTAAGTAAATGCAAATGAACTGAAATAATTCCATGTATATTATCTGACCATAGCGCAGTAAAATTGGAAATGAATGACAAAAAAACCCACAAGAACCCCATAAACACGTGGAAATCAAATAATGCTCTCCTAAGCAATCAGTTGGTCACAGAAGAAATTAAAGAAGAAATTAAACAATATCTACAATTGAATGAAAATGCAAATACAAATTACTGGAACCTGTGGGACACAGTGAAAACAGTCCTCAGAGAGAAATTTATAGCACTAAACTCCCACATCAGAAAAATGGAAAGATCACACACAAACAACCTAATGCTACATCTCAAACTTCTAGAAAAAGAAGAGCAAGTCAAGTCCAAAGCCCAAAGAAGGGAGGAAATTATCAAGATCAGAGCAGAAATTAATGCAATTGAAACTAAGAAAACAATACAAAGAATTAATGAATCAAGGAGTTGGTTCTTTGAAAAAGTAAATAAAATTGACAAACCCCTAGGCAACCTTATCATAAAGAGGAAAGAAAAAACTCAGATTCATGCAATAAGAAATGAAAAGGGTGAAATCACTACAGACCCGGTGGAAATACAGAAGATCATCAACACCTACTTTGAAAACCTTTACTCACATAGATTTGATAACACAGAAGAAATGGACAGATTCCTAGAAACCTATGAATTACCAAAGCTGAATCAAGAAGATGTAAAGCTGCTGAATAACCCAATTTCAGCTAATGAAATTAAAAATGTAATTAGACCCTTACCAACAAAGAAAAGTACAGGTCCTGATGGATTCACTGGCGAATTCTACAAGAAATTTAGGAAAGACTTAATGCCAACACTCCTCAAACTCTTCAGTGAAATTGAAAGGGAAGTAAGTCTCATTCCTGGAAACAAGTATTACCCTAATACCAAAACCAGAGAAAGACCCAACCAAAAAACAAAATCAAGTGGAATTCATCCCAGGAATGCAGGGATGGTTCAACATACACAAATCAATAAATGTAATACACCATATCAACAGGGCCAAGGACAAGAACCACATGATCATCTCAATAGATGCAGAAAAAGCTTTTGACAAAATCCAACACCCATTCATGATAAAAACCCTACAGAAAATCGGAATAGATGGTCTCTACCTCAACCTGATAAAAGCAATATATCATAATCCCATAGCCAACATCTTACTAAATGGACAAAAACTAAAAACTTTCAACATAAAATCAGGAACAAGACAAGGATGTCCATTATCACCGCTCCTATTCAATATAGTTCTGAAAATATTAGTCAGAACAATTAGACAAGAGAAAGAAATAAAGGGAACAAAAGGAAGAAGTAAAATTATCATTATTTGCAGATGATATGATACTCTACAGAGAAGACCCCCAAAAATCCATTAGAAGACTTCTAGAAGTAATAACCAAATTCAGTAAGGTTGCTGGATACAAGGTGAACACTCAAAAATCAATAGCATTCTTGTAAACAAACAACAAAGTCACTGACAGAGAAATAAGGGAAACTACACTCTTCACTATAACTTCCAAAAAAATGAAATATTTAGGAATCAATCTAACAAAGGAAGTAAAATATCTATACAGTGAAAATTACATTACTGTGAAGAAGGAAATCAAAGATTTCAGAAAATGAAAAGATATTCCCTGTTCATGGATAGGAAGAACAAACATTGTGAAAATGGCCATTCTCCCAAAATTGTTATACAGATTTAATGCAATCCCAATCAAAATACCACTTGCATACCTCATAGAGCTAGAGAAAGCATTCCTGAAACTCATCTGGAACCAAAAGAAACCGAGAATAGCAAAGGCAATTCTGGGCCACAAAGGTAAGGCAGAAGGCATCACAATCCCAGACTTGAAACTATACTACAAAGCTACTGTGATAAAATCAGCATGGTACTGGAATCAAAACAGACCTGAAGATCAGTGGAATAGATTAGAAGATACAGCCACAACTACACACTCAGCTACCTCATCTTTGACAAAGGGGCCAAACATGTACATTGGAAAAAAAGATAGCTTCTTTAACAAATGGTGCTGGAAAAACTGGCTTTCCATATGCCATTACCTAAAAGTAGATCCAAGTCTATCACCATGTACTAAAATAAAGTCAAAATGGATCAAAGATCTGAATATTAAAACAGAGGCACTAAACTTGCTAGAAGACAAAGTAGGTAAAAATCTTGATGACATAGGAGTAGGCAGAGAGTTCATGAACAAAAATCAAATTGCACGGGAAACACTTCCCAGAATCAACAACTGTGATCTCCTCTTACTAAAGAGTTTTTGCATCTCAAAGGAAATCTCCAACAGATTGAATAGAAAACCCACAAACTGGGAAAATATCTTAGTCAATTGTTCATCAGACAAGGGACTTCTATCTAACACATATAAAGAATTAAAAGAAATCGGGCCCCTAAAATTCAAGGACCCAATCCAAAAATGGGCATCTGAGATGAATACACACTTCTCAGAGAAATACAAATGGCAAATAAATACATGAAAAAAATGTTCAACATCAATGGTCATTTGGGAAATGCAAATTAAAACAACACTGAGATTCCATCTCACTCCAGAAAGAATGGTCAAGATTAAAAAATCAACCAACAACAAATGCTGGAGAGGCTGTGGGGAAAAAGGAACTCTTCTCCACTGTTGGTGGGAGTGTAGACTGGTGCAACCACTGTGGAAATCCGTGTGGAGATTCCTCAAGAAGCTAGGATTGGAGATCCCATTTGACCCAGCTCTCCTGCTTCTGGGCATTTTTCCAGAACAATTGAAAACATCATACCACAGTGATATTGTGCACCCATGTTTATAGCAACCCAATTTGCAATAGCCAAATCTTGGAAACAACCCAAGTGCCCGTCAATCAAGAATGGATAAAAAAGGCATGGTATTTTTATACATTGGAGTAATACTAAGCTATCAAGAAAGATTGCATCGAGACTTTTATAAGTAAATGGACACGACTTGAGACCATACTCATAAGTGAGATAAATCAAACTCACATATGTAAATACCATATTGTCTCTCTAGTGTAAGAAATTGAAACAATATATGTGATCAAAAATCTACAAGAAATACTGTGTAAGGGTAAGAAACTGCTCAAAAAGCAAAAGTAATTGGGAAAGGGAAAAGGAGGAAAGAAGGAAGGGAAAAGGAAAAAGACATGAATTTGTATATAAGTATATGTAAGATAGCTAAAATATCTATTCTGCTGAATGTATTAGTTATTGAGAAAGATTGGTTAATACTCATATGATTAGATCAAGTTTACATGTCTATATCTGTTAATGTAAATAACCATGTTGAAGATAACGATATGTAATATTGCAGCCATTGTCAAGTTCCTATCATCTTGTTTTGTCAACCTATAATGTTACTGTTGTGGATTCGCTGTTATTGTTTGTTTGTCTCTTTTGCTTTTTGTCTTTCTGATATGTGTCTTTCTTTCTCTCAAATAAAAAATAAATAAATAAATCTTGGAAATATCTTATATGTCCATTAACATATGAATAGATACAGAAAATGTGACATTTATACACAGTAGAGTACTGCTTTGCCATAGAGAAGGATGAGTCATTTGTAGGAAAATTGATACACCTTGAGACCACAATGTTAAGTGAAGTAACTGACACACAAACTCAAATATCACATAGTTTCTCTTATATGGAAAACTTAATGTATATATTATAAAATAAAAGACAGGTAATAGGAAAAAAGATGTCATAATCCAGTGCATTGTCTGCACTGCACAGTATATTGGTATGTACAGTAAGCACAAACTAATAAAGGTAAAGAGAGAGGGGAGGAGAGACAGAGGGGTGGGGGAAGAAGGGAAGGGAAGGGGAAAAGTAAAATTGAAAAGAAAAGAAAAAATGAAGCTCTAGCTCCAGTTCTTCTGGAGGAGCTGCTCTTATTTTGTAAGTCTAAGTGAGAATTCTGTGAGAGAAAGAGAATGGTCTTTTCTTTACTCGAGTAAGGGAAGCAAAGGAAAGAGACGGAGACCTGAGACTCTAAAGCCAGAATGGCAATCTCTTCACCATCCACACTGCACTAAAGGACCTGAAGGACCCTCCAGGAGTCCATCACAGGCTCTCTGATAAAATGTATCCTCTTTAAGATGCCAGCAGGTGCTTTGCTGTAAGCCTCCTTTAAACATCTAACGTTCATATTTTCTTTGTCTTAAATTCAACTTCTCTCCAAAACAACGAAGAAAAACATCTCGCAGAATGAAACCGAGATTCAACCACTCATACACTGGGCACCAGGAACTTGCCTGTGCCTTGGCCAAAGGGGTAAGAAAGGTATCCCACCCTCTCTCCTGCCACCACAAGAAGAAAGTGAAATTCACAAAAGAAACAAAGGAAGAAATCTACCTCGCTTGACAGGATGCTACTTTTCAGGCTTCTCTAACTGACTCTTACCTGCTGAATGTACCTTGCTTTTGTAAACAAGTTAGAGACAAAGCTGAGAAAGGTGTGATGGTGATGGACCTCTTTCCAGCATGTGGCAATTTTACTTTTAATAAATTGGTCAGTGATACAAAGTAAAAATAATTGTGAAATTAAAAAATAATAATTTTGCACATTTTAAACTTGACAAAGTATCCTATTTTTGCCAGTGCTAAATAGCTTTTGCTAAGGTTTCAAACCACTTTTCTTAAGCATGCTGTTCTTTAATGAAAGCAACTGCAATCTTTTTATTTCCTAAAGAACTACCAGTTTATGCATTGTGACTTTTTTTGACTTACCATACTTCTCAAAATTGACTTTACTAGGAAGAAATCCCTCATTTACTAAATAGTACTAAGCAGTTGATTGGGCTCTTACAATTAGATTCTGAGATTTTATATTTACCCTGTGGCTTCTTGCATTCTTCACTAGAGTTCATTGTACAGAAAGAATGTAATGTAACCCCCAAATTCTTTAAAATGTCTCAATTTCTCTACTAATACATACTTTTAGGAGCATTTTGTTCTTGTGTATTTTTATTACTAAATTGAAAGAACTTTAATCAGCCTGGCTCCTGGGGGGAAAGAAACTGTTTTGTTACTGGGAATATAAACTAGTACAAATCACTACTGAAATCAGTATGATGATTCCTCAAAAGACTAAGCATAGAAATACCATTTGACTCAGCTATACCATTTTTGATCATATTCCTAAAAGAATTAAGAACTGCATACTGTAGTAATATATGCATACCCATGTTTATAGCAGTACAATTCACAATAAACAAGCTGTGGAAACAGACTTGAGGCCAATCAACAGATGAATGAATAATGAAAATGTAATAAATGTACATAATGGACTATTGCTCACTCATAAAGAAAAATGAAATCATATCATTTTCAAGAAAATGAATGAAACTAGAAACATCTTGTTAGTAAAATTATCCAGACTCAGAAAGTTAAATATCCCATATTTTCTCTTAAATGAGAAATCTAAAATACACATTGATTAGTACTAATTAAGAGAAAAAGAATGGGAATTCAGAAGGTACACTTATGGAGATAGAAAAATAAATAAATTGGTAGGGGGACCTGAAATTGATTAGGGTATGTTAACTGCATGTACCAACTTCTGAAAGTACACCTCATCATCGTGCAGTATTAATTTGCATTAATAGAATTTTCATAAATTTTTTAAAAATCAAAAATTTATCTTAGTTAAATCACATTTGGGGGGAGAAGATTTTTAATATAATCGTAGCTTAAATCAAATAAGCACTCTGCATTGAGCTATACTTCAATTCCCTCTTAAGTTTTAAACAGTGTCAAAATTTGATGAACCATGTATCTGGGAAGTGAGATGTCAAAGTACTTTAAGTGATATTTTGAAAAGGAGAAAATTCTGAGATTTGTTACTTTTGAAGCTCCATTAAGAGAAATTTAAAGAACTTCATATTTTTGATCAGTTCAATAAATACCAATGCCAATTTGGGGAAATTTTTTTCTTAATTTTTCTTCATGTATATTTGATCCATTTCAATGTGACACTTGTTGCAAAAGATGTTTTGAGCTTATCTTTCAAAAAAAGAATTACCAGCAGGTCGCACACAGTTCTCCCTGCAGCTCCTGTAGGTGGCTGCTGTTATAATGAGGATCCAAAAAGATTTAATATTCTCTCTGTCTGATACATTATAATATGAATGACACTTTTTACTCTTAAAAAAATGAATACAATATGACACAACTTTTAGCTGGGTGCAGCTAAGTACACTTAAAACATTGTTCTATTTTTAAAGTGGGCATCAAAATTATTTTAAGAACTCACCATATTAGAAGCATTGACACACAGTTTTAAAAGGATAACTCTCAAACATCTCTAGATGTTTTCCTGCAGAGAATGCTATGGAGTACTGTCTAGATGCCCCTAGGAACCAAGGTGCTTGTATTGGGTGATTCTATGTACCCCCAAGTCCTCATATATTTTTGATGGGAGTGAGTCTGGCTCTTGTGATCTGTTTGTTGTCTAGCACTGGGATTGGTGATGTGAGTGCTGCACCCGCCCAGGGGTGGAACTGAGATACGATGTAAAGGAGGTGGGTCTTCCTTCTGCTCACTTCTGCCCTCTCCCTCTCTCTCTTGCCAGCGCCCTTGCTGTGACGGCCGCCATGAATGGCAGCTCCACCACACCATGCTGCCTTGGAGCCAACTAAGTATGGACTGAAACTCCCAATAAAGTGTAAAAAATAAACCTTTCCTTCCCTAATTTTGGGCATCAGGTATTCTGTCTCAGCAATTAGTGAAAAGTAACTAAGACAGCGATCCTCCCAGATGCTGCTGGTAGCTCACAGCTGAGTCCATCTACAAGAATTGTCCTCTACTTTAAACAGTAGTCATCCCCTCGCCACCCAGATTACACCCCAATTTGGGAGGCAGCCAATACCTAGTGACAAATCAGCGTAGGGTGAAAGGATCCTCATAGCTTTCCTCATTTGGGGAAAATTCTGATGGGTCAGTCTAACTCAGAGTTCTCCATAAAGCTTTCTGTGAAACTTTTGTTGCTGCAGCATTGAGATTCAACTTCTCTTTCTTCCCTTGCCTGGGGTAGAACACGGTGGTAGAGTGAAGAATAAGCCCAATTCTTCTTGCTATCAGCGCATGGTGCATCCAGTGGACATCTCCACTCCTCGTCTTTGGGCTTAGCCAGTTGACTGTTTTTAGCCAATGGTGAGGAAGCAGAAGAAATCATGTTCCCATTACACACCTACATCTTCAGGGGTCTCAAGCATAGCCATGTACTTGTTATTCTGTGTACTTATTACTATCATGAAGTGAGTTTCTCCAGAAGGCTGGAGCAGCTTTTAGTCTTGGATCTAGCATGCACTTGGAGCAGAAGCATCCCAGATTTTCAGCATAAAGGATAGCTTTTAAGCTAAGTATTGATCATTCAAACCCCAGATGGCTCATAAACAATAAGAATAAATCCTTGTTGTTGTATGTCATTGATATTTTGTCATTGATCTTTACACAGTAGTCTCAGAATCAGTCTCTCTCTCAACCTCCCTTCTTTCCTTCTTATTAGGTCTTCATGATCAATTACTTTCAGAGCTCATTCCTCCTAACCTTTGTAACTGTATTTGCTATCATTTGAACTCTAATCTTTCTCCTAAAACAATTCCATTCTTCACCGGTTTATCGATCTGCCAATCAAATTAACTTTATTCTGCTTTTATTCTATCAATATGACCAACATTCACATTTTTAAAACCAATCTAGTTCCTTTTAGTTTTTTCTAAAACAACTACTTCCAAAATGGAACTCTTTGATTATCTTCTTAGTTTGAGTCTCGTTTAGTGGAGTGGATCTTTTATTTAACACAAACCAAGAATTGAACCTTTTTCCTCTACAATTCTTCATTAAAATATATTTCTTTGTTGATGATATCTACTCTCTCTGTGTGTTTAAACATAGTTAAACTCTCTAAAACTCAAAGTCCCAATTAAACTTAGGTAATTAATAAATTGAAAGGCAGTCTGATACCTCAAGATGGTCGTGGACAAGCCTTCAAAACAGGACTTAATAACCTCATTAGTTCCCAGGCTTATGAGGATTAAAAAGTATTAAAATGAGATAATGCCAGGAAGAATTTTGGGTAGCTGTTCAGTTGTGATTAAACAATTGCACTAATAGTTAAAGTAATTCCATGTGTAATTGAGATGTAACTTCAAGTACTGGCTAAACAATGGAATACAGGAAATGAAAATCACTTTATCTACCAACTGTTCCTTTTGGAATCAGATTTTTTCTACTTTTATTGATTACTTTTTCCTCAGAATTTCAGTCTTTGACTCAGATATTCAAGCTCAGGTTAAAATTTTAGATCATGTGATTGAGTATAGAAAATAATCCACAGGTAAATAAATGGAACAAGTAAATGTGTTTAATCAAAATTTCAGGATATAAGATAAGCATCTAAAAACAACTGCATTTTCTATGCATCAGCAAAAAAGAACTCTCAGGAAAAAAGACTTTAGAAAAATTAAGGTACTATTACAATAGGCACCAAAAAAAAAAAAAACTAAAGCAGTTCTTGAAAATATATGCAATATTTCCATAGAGAAAACCTATAAAACATAATTGAGAAAAATATAAAGAACTAAATGAAGATATGTACCATATTGAGGAGCAGGAAAATCCAATTTTGAATGATGATGTAAACTCTCCTCTAATATGATCTATCTCTTCAGTGAAATACGTATCAAAATCTTCACTTCTGTGGAAATTGAAAAGTCAATCTGAAAATATTATATGGAAGCCCATTCACACCAAAAATAGACAAGAAAGCCCTAAAAGATAAAAATAAAAAAACAAAGACACCTGTTCTGGTAGGCATCAAGGCACATTTGTTTAGATTTTAAATTAACAAAAAAAGTTATACACGTTTATGGTGTACAACATGATGTTTTGAAACATGTATTCATCTTAGAATGGTTAAGTTGAACTTATTAAATACACATTACCTCATATACTTCAGATTTTTTTATGAAAACACCTAAAATTTATTCCCTTAGTAATTTCCAAGTATGTAATATGGTTATAAATTATAACAATAGATCTCTTGCAATTATTCCTCCTTACTAACTGAAAATTTGTACCTTGGACTACCATCTTCCCAACACCCTACCCCTCTCCCAGGTCCTAGGACACACCATTATGTTCCCTGCCTCTACTAGTATGACGTCTTTAGGTCCCACATGTAAATGAGTTTAAGCAATGCTTGCCTTTTGGTGGTTTGCTTATCTCATGTAACACAGTGTTCTTTAGTTTCATCCATGTCGTCATGAATGACAGTATTTTCTTCTTTTGAAGGTTGAATAGTATCCTATTATGTACATATACTGCACACACCCCCTTTTGTTTTGTCCTAGGGATTCAACCCAGGGCCTTCATACTGAACTGCATTCCCAGCCCTTTAGTATTTTTATTTTTGAGATAGGTCTTGTTAAATGCCCAGATTGCCCAGTCAAGTCTCCAACTTGCCATCCTCCTACTTTAGTCTTTTAGAATGCTAGGATTGCACGCACATTAACACCATATGAAACCCTAATTGGAAATAGTTCTCTTGTCATCCTGTTCTTGAAATGATATTTAGTGTGCCCCTAGGTGTAGATGTTGCACGTGCCACCACACCCAGCCCACATTTTCTTTATCTACTCATTCGTTGGTGGGACACTCAGGGTAATTCCATATCTTGGCCTTTGTAAATGATGCAGGAGTGAACATGGAAGTACAGGTATACTTCCGTACAACATACTAATTTCATTTCCTTTGGATATATACCTATAGTACAAATAGAATCGTTGGATCATATTGCAATTTTATTATTAATTTTTTGAAGAGTGTTCACACTTTTTTCCATAATGGCTGTACTAATTTGCATGCCCAACAACAGCAACCAAATGTTCCCTTTTGTCTACATCCTCTCCTGCACTTTCTTCTTTTTGATAATAACCATCCTAACATATATGAGCTGTAATAGCACACTGTGGCTTTTAATTTGCCTTTATATACCTTTTAGCCATTTGTGTGTATGTGAAGTATCTATTCAGATCTTTTGTCAATTTTTAATTCTGCTTTTTTTGGTTTGTTTGTATGTTTGTTTGTTTTTGGTACCAGGGATTGAACTCACAACCTCGCGCCCACCAGGCAGGCTCTTACACAACTGAGCTAAATCCCTGGCTTGTCAATTTTTAATCGTGTTATTTGCTTTTTCCTATTGAGCTGTTCCTTAAATGTTTTGGAAATTAAGCCCTTTTCCGATGTATGATTGCAAATGTCTTCTCTCATTATGTAGGCTGTCTCTTCATCCTATTTATCATTTTCTTTGCTGTGCAGATGAGTTTTAGTTTGATGTGATCCTATTTGTCTATTTTTGTTTCTATTCTTTGTGCTTTTGGAAGCATATTCAAAAATATCATTGCCCTAACCAGTGTCATGCAGCTTTTCTCCTGTGTTTTCTTCCAGTAATTTTACAGTTTTGGGTGTTACATGTAAGTCTTTAAACCATTTCTGTTGATTTTTGTACATGGTATGAAACAAAGACCTAGTTTTCATGCAGCTATCCCAAGGTTTTTTTGTTTTAATTTTTACTTTTATTAGTATATGTCGAAGTACGTAATTACAACGTTCATCATGGGGAGCTGGTACATGTACATAACATATTTTAATTCTTTTTCATCCTCTTTCCATCTCATGCATACATTGGCAGGCAGAACAGCCAGGTTCTGTAGCCAGATTGCAGAGGCCAAATCCTAGTTTGTCCTTACTGGCTGTAGAACTAGGATATTTGTGAGAGCAAAGACAAGCTGGAAAAGGCCTTATGTCAGGATCTAACACATAACCATTCACTAAATGTTAGCTCTCATGGCACTCCATAGATTGCCATTTTAGAGGTGGCATAACCAAAACTGGTGATGCATAACTAAAATTGATGAACCAGAATTTATGATGCGTGACTTTGCTGATGGAGAGGCTTCACTGAAAACAGATGGCCTCAACCCATCAAAGAGCTAAAGTTCAGGGAAGGTAAAAGTCAATGGATTTGGGTAAGGAATTTATATTCCATCTTCTGGAGATCCACTATCACTGACTTGGGGTGACAGAAAGAAAATGCAGTTATATAAAAATTGAAGAATATTTAGGAGAAAAAACTACTTTAATTTAGCTTTTCTGTTGCAGATCATTGTTGCACTTACGTACCTTAAAGTCACAGGATTAAACATATCCACCTGACAAAGCTCCAACACAATTACTTTAAAAGAAAAGTTCTCGTGCTTCTCAGGTGTCTGGCATCAGTGGCAAAGCAATCTCTTTTGTGCACTATCCTACCAGGTGCGTTAGCACTCTGACCAAGTCAACTGGCAAGTGAATGAGGCTCTCTCCTTTAAACTGAGGTCTGAGTCTGGTTTGCTTTGTAGTCAAATGTGAGAATCACTTCCAGTTGAGAGCTAAGACATATCTTGGACATGTGTCACAAAATCAAAATGAAATTAATATACTAATTGAACTCAGCAACTCAATATAACAACATCTACACCTAGGGGCACACTAAATATCATTTCAAGAACAGGATGACAAGAGAACTATTTCCAATTAGGGCTTCGCATGATGTTAATGTGATTCTACCCAGCTGATTAATTATGTCACTTCCCTTTATGTTCATTCATTTAAAAACGTTTATCTAGTGTTGATTCTGGATGAGGAATATGCTAGCTATCAAGAGTAAGTGATACAGATGTAGGTAAAACTTCCTGGCTTAGAACTTGTCATCTACAGAAAAGAAAAGCAAGCATATACATTAAAAACTAAAATACAGAGGGAAATGTATAAATAAAAGTACTGTGGAAGAAGCAATTGATTCCAGCTGAGGCTCTCATACAGATGATACAAACACGAAAATAAAAGATGTAGGGATGTAACTCACAGGATATTTGAATGAATCTGCAAAAGTTATTGCAAATATCTATCCTGCCCAGCAACCCTCTATGTTGGCAGGCAGTATGTCAGATTTATACGTTTTTAAACACTGCTTAAAAAGTAACCTTAATCAGGCCCAATCTTTGTTAAATGTCAATTTAAAGTCAGACATTGGCACCATTTCTCTATAAATTTGGTTTGGATTTTTGATATTATATTTGTTTTATTCAAACACCAGAATGATCTCTTTCATTTTAATCATCCCTGGTATTTAAAAAATTATTGATTACATCAAAATACAGCATATAAATATTTATGGTAAATATCATTAGTATTTGATTTTGCATGTCAAAGATTAATTTCTATTTTCTCATAGCTCATACTACAAAATCTTTTGGTGTCAAATTTTAGAAAACCAATATGTAGTTTGTCCCTTTTATCTTGAGAGGAAATTTGAGAAAGAAAAACATTTCGGAAGATCCCACAATGGACTGACTTCTTGCTCCTTTAAGTCACTAATCTGGGATCATTCTATTTTTATTCTCCTTGTATCATTTTCAACCAGCTACGAGTTTGTTTAGTCTTGGCACATGGGAGATGCCAAGTGTTTGTGCAGTTTTGCTCCACAAAAGCGACACTTAAATACCACTTATTCTATGCTGCATAACACCCTCCCTCCCTTTTTAGACTGTGTTTTGCAATTCCATGACCTCTGACAGACAGCACTTATGTCGATAAGCACAAATTCATTCTCCCCCAATCATAGGAACCACAGTCTTACATGTCAGCATTGTATCACTCCCAGGAGAAACTGACACCTGGATTTCTTTGCACTGTACACGCTAACGTGCTTTTATTATCTAGCAGAATTTTAAAGGTTTCAATCTGAAGTCAGTCTTTGACATTACCTTTAAAATCTTCTCTACTTCAACAGCATAATTGCTTTTCATTTAACAAATTCTGGCAGAACAAGTAGAGTCTTGATTCTCCAATTCCCACTGCCAACTGCCAAGCTCACATCAAAAAAAAATTGAATTTTTTTCTTTATCTTGACTCAAAAACCAAAATAAAAATTCAATCAGACATCTCTATTTAATCAAGGAAAGAAACAATACTCCCAAAAAGAAATAGAGGCAATGTCTTAAGTTTAATGAAATTAGAATTCCCAAGTATCCTAAGTAAATAATGAAATTTTTATGGTGCATAATTAGAAATATTGACTATGTTAAATGTTTTTGCTAGTGAAACTTACAGGAGACAAGTAGAAAGATGAATCTGCATTGGCTCCCAATCATGTCTGGAAAATGAATTGGTAGCTGAATGGCTTTTTCATCTGCAGTCTGGCATGAAATTATGCCCAAATGACTTCTCAAGTGCAGGCATCCAGAAAAAGTATCCAAAGTGCTGCTGCATCCTCAACTGAAGGGTTTAAAGTTACTGTGGGCCAGTCCTCACTTGCTTCCACAGAAAATAATGGTGAGGACAGATCTCCTCTCTCTGACAACCTAATAAGTGAAGTTTTTCTCAGTAGATTTTCAAACATACTTTAGCCTGCAGTAATAAAAAAATATTGTATCATCTTTCCGCTACAAAAAACTATCCTCACCAGGTAGCATGGCATGGCTGGCACTGATCTGATTGACAGTCACTGAGGACATGACCCAGAAAGGTGTCTCTGACTTACTTTCACTCTCTGCTTCCTGACGTAGCTTTCTTCTTCCCTTTGGCCATGCCATTTCTACCTTGGAGCAAGCCAACCATAGACTGAACCCACTGAAATTATAAGACAAAAAAAAAACTCCTCCTTCAAGTTGTAGGTGTCAGGTATTTTGGCCTACTGACAGAAAAGTGAATATTAGACCTCCTTCATCCTGATTTTATTAAAATGGTAAATACAAAAATCCATTATCAAAGAAAAAACTAAGATAGTGATAATTCTGAAATAATTGCCATTATGAAAAACGGCAATAAACAAATTCCCTGAAGGACAATTGATGTTTACTAGTATTACTTGGATGAGGAATTTAGAGCCTTTGTCTTAATGGAGCCAGCACATTATTATAATGTTATTTATATAGAAATAAAAGCTAATGAGAAATACTACTGGAGAAATCCATATGATCTTACCTGTGAAAGGTATGTGCTAATAGACCCAAGGTCGAACATGACTGGTCACAACAAGAAAAAAGGAAGACTAGCTGAGCTTAAAGCTCCAATCAGATCCACTGACAATCTTGTGCCAAAAAATTTTAAAATAACAAAATGGGCTCTTCTTGTTTAATTTTTTTTTCTCTCGAGTCTACTCAAAGGCAGAGGTAAGATGGTAAAATACTTGAATGAATAGATACTTGAAAGAGGAAAATTAAAATATCTAATAATCTAAATTTAAATGGTCCCTTACAGTAATATTACTATGGAATAACTTCTTCGTTGGCTTTAATTAAGATATCTTTCTTTGATTTGAACTTGAGAGATTTCACTAGATGCATCTAATAACTAATGGTATAATATCCAAAAAGCACTAAGTACCTTTAAATATATACATGATATATGTTTCAATTTCAGCTTTAAAGTATGTTTTATATGAGGAAATTATATTTTATTTTGTATTGAGCAGGAAATCATACTTCAGCAGAGTATCTACAAATCAATATTTTAAGAACATGACTGCTGTGGCAGTGAATAGCATTAATCAGAAGGATAGAGATCAGAGACATAAAGACAACTGCAAACTTGTTATGATAGGCAGAATAAGAAATAATGAGTACATGAACTTTATCAGGAAAGATCAAAATGACCTGGAGATGCAGCTCTAAGAGAGGCTGGATTAAGGGCCTAAATCTTTCAGAGAATGGTGATAACATTTGCCAATCTAGGAAGACAGAGAATGAGGTGTACCTACACATGATGAGGACAGTTCAGTGAGAGAAAGAACTAAGAAACATCAGCAAACAACTGCAGATCTTTGGCTACAATAACCATCTTGTGTGATCTACCACATGCTAATCCTTCTACAAGAACCTATATTTACTGTTATAATCTGCAGCATTAACAGAAACAGATTTGATTGCAATCCAAAAGATTGTGATTGTCGTATTTTGTTTTGCCATTCGTATTGAAGCATTAAGGTGAAAATCTAGGGATGTGAACTTTACAGAAAAGGATGCAAAGGGAAACTCAGGAGACAGTAAAAGCCACAGGTGAAGAATATTTCTGACCTAGTCCTTATCATTGTAATCCTTGTTTATTGCTGACTACATGATCTATTCCTAAAGGGTGATTTTATTCCCACGGCATCCACATTACAAGAACTAGCAAGACAATATACCTGAGCCTGATTGCTTGGAAAGAAAAAAAAGGCTTATTTCATTTTAGGCTGATTGTACACATCTCTGGGATTTGATTTTTCTCTTTGCTGGCATATTTAGAAGGCAGGATGTTAAATGGGAATTGTGAAAAGTGAAATGATTAATTGTGTGCATGTACACACACACACACACACACACACACACACACACTTTTCTCCCTTCCTTTAATCTACATTTTAGCAACTATTTGTAACTTCATTTTATTATCTTATCTAAAAGGCTGTTTTTCCTCTAAAACTTATCTATCCCTCATTAGTTCAAATCTCACTTTTTTCACATTCATTAGTTTAATTAAATTTTTTTCTTGAATTTCCATCAGATTTTACTTGAACCCCTATTTTGATAGAAGCATAATTTTTTATAATATACCTGAGGGAAAGCACATATGTTATATATGAATTTTTGAGCTTCTTAAAAGTAGAGGACTTTTCTGCCATAGTAATCTTGCTTTTACATGGTATTTGAAAACAGTATTTATTAATCTCCTCTGCTGTATGTTAATCAACCAATGATATTTTCCATGAAGGAAGGATGAGAGAAAAATAACTTCAATTTGCTGATAGTTTTATTAACTGACTTACAAAATGGGAATTGAAGTCCAACTTTGAGAAGTGGGTTGATTAAGTTAACCATATAACTACTAAAAAAAATTGGGAGGGAAAAAAAGAGCCTAATTACTTACACCCAGAAATATTTTATTTTCTAAAAGATCTTTTCACTGGAAAGATTCGGTTATTTTCCTTTCCCAGGTAAGATGGATAACAGTACACGTGCATTGCGTTAGGTTTGCACCATGGTCTCCTGACAACTTCTGCAACTCTAACAATCTCTCCAGCATGCTAGACTGTAGGATGAGTGAACATCCACTACCTAGTGTTGAGGTCAAATAGCCATCAAACACATGAGCTGTTACTGCACCTCTGCTCCAATACGTCAAGTTTGAAAGAGAATATTCCTTCAAATTCCTAAAAGCCTGTAGCTTTGGTTATTGTCTGGTTACTTTTCTCTCATTGCTGAGATAAAACACCTGACACCCAAAAGGAAGGAAGGAAAGGTTTACTTAGCTTACAGTTTTTGGAGGTTTCAGTCCATGTTCAGCTGACTCCAAGGCAGGGTGGTGTGGCAAAGGAGCAACCACTGATGGCAGCTGCAAACCACAAGAGCCAAAAGTGAAGAAGTAGGGAAAGCAGGCCCTCCCTTATATTTTATCTGGCTCCCCGTCCCTGGGAGGGTGCAGCACTCACACCAATCCCAGTGCTAGACAATGAACCAATCACAAATGCTAGATTCAGCCACCTTCAAAAGGCTCACCTCCCATGACTGCATGAGACTTTGGGGGAACATTTAAACACAAACCATAACAGTTATTAATGATTCTTAATAGATCACACCACTTTTCATTTCTTAGGGTATGAGTGAATATTTTTCATTCTTAAGTTTGCAGTCAGAAAGTCAATTTCAGTAAGTTTTTTTCATGCTTGCTGTTCTGAGCAAGGCATAAAGTTTGACTAAGAACATAATTCTCTAAAATCAGAAAACTAGCAATGGATAATGACTAATCCATTAGTTTTAGATAATTTGATCTTTATTGAAAACACGTTTCATGCCTATAATTCATAGAGAAAGTTTTATTCATTGCAAAAATGAAAATTGTATAATGAAAAAAAATCCAGCAAATATCTAAGCTTTGTTACTGCACAACAAATCATCCTAGCACAGTCAACTTTAAAACAACTTTGGAATTTTAAGAACCTAGGTTACTTGCTTGGGATCACAAGGAAAAAAAATCTTCTGTTACTATAACTCAGAGTTTAAATGTTCTTGATATCAAGTTGAAATGTATATTTCACTTGGAGAGTATATTTTCTGTGAGTGTGTATGTGCATGCGTGTGTGTATGTGTGTGTGTGTGTGTGTGTGTGTGCAAGGGAAAGGCTACAATTTGGCTTTAAATTGCAAGAATCACTCTCATGAAGCTTCAGCTGAATGTGCAGACTTTTAACTATACAAAAAAATCTAACCACTATGCCATGGGAGGTATTTTGTTACTTAACAATCTATTGTTGAAACAAACAAGAAAGTAAATTTATGTCTTTGTTAATATTTCATTGAGACCATTATGTTTTAAATATATCCTTTGAAACATGGCCAACATATTTTTCTGTCTTTAACTCCAGGAACTTCTGTCTTTGTTGAGAGGACAGCGCGTCACCATACCTTCTGTGGTGTATAATTTATGTCTATAACATTTTGTGATGCAAAGAATCACCCATTGGTCTTTCCTCAAACTGCTATGGAGTGAGGGGGGTACGCAGTGTAAGTTCTAGTACTCGTTATTATAAAGGGGCTAGAAATGAACACCAAAGCCTGTAATTTAAAAAAAGAGAGTGAGAGAGATTGAGTTGATTTTAAAGTAGAGAAAGGAAGTTAGAGCTATCAACTCAGCATTTAAAATGCCAAGTAAAGGCAATAATTGACAGCATTATAACCTTCGTCACATCAACTTTTAGCTTTCGGTTGGAAAGCACACCAAATTTTCAGGAATAGTGTAATACCTCCTTCACAGAGCTGTGGAGATTAGTCTGTTTTTCTCTGCTTTCTTGGAAGTTTTATTTTTATCACAATTATTAAGCCACCTGAATTGTACGACTTCCTGGGTTTCCCTCTGACAACTCCACACATCCACTGATCATGCCCCGATCACACACACCCTCCCCGCTGCCCTCCATGTGCCCTCCTCCCCTCCCACAAGTCCCTCTTCTCTTCAAGTCCCTGTTCTGCTTTCAGGTCATACATGAGACAAAACATGAGACAAAAACATACATACAATACTTGTCTTTCTGTGTCTGACCTACTCTGCCCAACACAACGAATTGGGATACATTTCTAAAGCACAAAACTCGACACAAGAAAATAATGTGATAAGCAATTGATGAGAAAGGTAGCAGTAACGGTGCTCAGAAGATTCAAGTCTTGGTTGGGCGTGGTGGTGCACGCCTTTAATCTCAGCACTTGGGAGGCTGAGGTAGGAGGAGCGTTTTGAGTTCGATACCCGCTTGAGCTACAATGTGAGCGCAAGGCCGGCTTGAGCTACATAGTGTGACCCTGCCTCAAAAAACTAGGGCTGGGAGTTTGGCTCAGTGACTTAAGCACCTGTCTGGCAGGTGCGAGGTTGTGAGTTCGATCCCCAGTGCTGCAAAAAAAAAAAAAAAAAAAAGATTCAAATCTCGCTGTCATTTTTCTCAGTGTTGCCCTTCTGTATGCCACTTGCCCTGTTTGATACTCAGGCAACTCAAAGTTACAAATTACTGCGCTACTGGGTCACCTTTTGCAACTATTATGAAATCAAATAGGAAAAGTACACAGATGCATCTTGAAAAATCCAACAGTATAATATGCCAGGTATTATACCTGGCAGTTCAACATTACACACAATACAGAAATCCTTCCTCGAGAATCTCTCTGAAATACAATCCTACACACCGTGCTCGAATGGCAGAATGATAAATTTTTCACTACTCACAGTCCCAAGGGTCTCAAGGCGTAAACCCTTCTATATGGAAACATGGGTGCTTTCCTACTCTGCTTCCTGCTGATACTTCCCTCTGCTCAGTGGCTCTGTCTTAGTGGTGTTCAATGACAGAGTTAGAAAACAAAGGCACGGGATGTATTCCCAAAGCCTTTCACTTTTCCTATCAGAAACTAACCAATATTCGTAGACAACCAAGAGCTGACTACATACACAAATTCAACATAAAAATGTAAGAGTTTAAGGAAAAGAAATCTGTGAGCAATTACTGTCTTCTATGTCTTATCTTGACATTGCCATTAGAATATCAGTGGGAGTTTGTTTGACTAAGAAAATTGATGATGCTACCTAGAAATGTGTTATTTATTGGGTTATCACATTCTAACTGGCCCTAATGAAAATAATTTTTTTCTTTTCTTGGCATGCGCATCTTTTGTTAAAGTTAATGCACCCTTAGTAATAGAAAATTGAAGAATTAGATGGTTGATAAGGTCATGGACAGAAAAGAAAGGCAAATGATTTTAGACTACAATTTTGATTGGTTTCCAAAATTTAGTTAAGATGTCAAGAAGCTGAGAAATTAGACCAGCTCTTCAATTTTTTTTTTTTGAAGCCTAATTAGTATACTGATTTGTGACTCAGGGTACAGATTTTAAAAAGAGCCATAAACTCGCAGTGAGAACTGTAACTGGAATGGTGCCTCCTCTGCGCCATCGTGGAGCTGCGTGCTCATGCCATGGTGTTGCTCTTCCCTGAAGTACAAACATATTTCAACTCTGAGGCAAGCGGCGGTGCAACAGAGGATATTGTTTCTGTGTTATTAAACAATCACTTCAGTGTACTGTGTGGCAGCTATAGGATATAATTACATGCTAACCGAGAAACTTTTCACTTTACAAAGTGCCTGCATAAGAAAATTTAAGAGTATTTTTTAAAGCTTTAAGCATTTTTAAATCATGTTCTGCTGAGCTGAACTGAAAACTGCAAACAGCAATAAAACGAAGTCATCACGGGTCAGAAACACAAGGCTGAAGATGATGAATGCGACTTGGAATTAAAAATCTCTACAAAACCAAACTTCAACCAACAACCACATTGATCTGAAAGTCTTCCAGGCATCAGGGTGGGTGTGAGATAGTGTCCCATGCATGACTGGAACAGTTCATAAACACAAAAAAGAGTTCATAAATATAAAAAGAGTTCAGCTATATTCTCAGTACTAAGTGTATCTGCCAGACTATTCATGCATAAGCTAGATAGGAATGAAACACACGAGTTAGCTACAAGTGAAAAAAATTGTGAAGTTTAATTCAAGTGGAAGTTCAGAAGAGTTAACCACAGTTTTCAGAGATCTTTTTAACTGCCGTCCCCCAGGAGAAATGCTGCAGCCGTCAGTGAGGAAAGCCCAGCATGCCTCCCAACACTCCCATCCCCACAAACACTGGTTTACAAAACGCCATGCACTGCAATTGAAATGTGGCTGATGAACACCACATTTTAGAACACAGAAAATTAGAACCAACCTATTTTTCTTTTAGCCAACATAGTTAGGTGAATAGCTTCATACTAAAAAAAAAAAAAGTGTAATTTTTGATGTCCAACAATATGCATTATTGACAAAGTTATTTTTAATAACAAAGGAAATGAAAGAAAGCAGAAGTTCAGTAGTCGGCTTCACTAAAATGATGCTCCGTTTTCGTTTGGGTAAGTTAGGTGTGCTCAGATAATTGGCTTATATTCAAAATGATCTGAGAGCAAAATTGGTTTTAACCATCAGGATTCTGCTCCCTATTTTTCAAATGCCATTTTACCAGTGTTTCCCACTTGCAGTTGAGGACTTGGGTGTTCTGTTGCTGTGTATGTTAGATGTAAACACAGGACATATGCTCTCTATGGGTGAGGCCCGGACATCATTTATTAATACCCTAAGGAACAGATCCACAGACACGGGACATCATACTATCCCAGAAGGGGGACCGCGGGTCTCAGTTATCATTGCAGCATTTCCTACTTCATGCCTGAGTCCAAGCTCACTGGTGCTCTTGACCCTGCTAACATTGGGCCTATTTCTCCCCATTGAAAAAAATCAACAGCACAACAGGGAAGCAGAGGTTTAGAAATCTATGACTAATCTTTCAGTTCTCCCAGCATTCCACTAAAACCAATAAGGTAATGTCTTATCTTCAGTGACAGTATTACAGAGAAACTCATCTCTCTAGAAGAAGCATGAAGAAATTATATTTACATTTTAGATTCATAATCTTAGCACTCATTTTCCCTTGGTCAGCTGTATAGTAAGGTTGGTTGAACATTATGGGAGAGAAGTAGAATACCGAGGTCCTTAAAATTAGGGCATGAGGTGAAATAACTCATGAAGAAAGTGATGCAACTCATAAAGAAAGAAAGCCAAACCATTCAGTTATACACAATATGACTGTTCCATGTAAATAAAATTGTATTGTGTTGTATGTGTAAAATTCTCCCACCAGTGTTTGCATACACACACGTGTGTATTTGCATTGGGGGCATTGAAAGGGAAGGCAGATAAGCCATTTATGTTTTAACCAAAACAGATACTGTAATTGAGTATGTATACCATTTTACTGAATTCACATTATGAGATAAAGAATAGCCTGTATGTAACAGGAGAGGGACTGGGAAAACTAAACACGAAGGCAGGTGAGATAGTGAAAGAGCTGAGATTAGAACTGGATATTGTAAATGTAACCAAGTGTCTTTCATACTAGAGCAGATCCCCTTCTGAATATAATTTAATAAAAATAGTAATTTCAATTTATCACTTCTCTTTATTTAAATAAAGCAATGCCCTCTGGTGGCCACTTTTAAAACAGTGTTAAATTAAATGCACCTAGGTCATCTTTAAAGATGGATACCAAAAGGTAGATACTAAAATGTTGCTTCATTATCTGACACAGCTGGACAATGACTCATGAATGACAAGAGCATAATACACCATCAGGGGTATAGCTCAGCGGTGCAAGGTCCTGAGTTTGATTTCCAGTACCAAAAAGAAAAGAGAGAGAGACAGAGAGAGAAAAGGGAGAGAGGAAGAAAATGACGATAATACACCCCTACATTTAAATAAATAGTGTCATCTACAGAGAAGAATGTGAATATCTCAGTCTGAATTGTTGTCCTAATTTACTATTGTTATTGAGTTAACCTTGTAACCAGGAAACCCAATAAGAGCTATGCAGATTTACAACACTTAAACATCATTACTGCTTTGTCTATACTATTTCATTGATCACCGTTTTTTAATCGTCAGTGCTTCCACCTTTTCTCCTTTCTCATACTAATAAAATAATCTAAGACTCTTTTAATCCTTTTCCTTTTCTTTCTGAAATATCTTAAAACTTTCTTTTGTAACAGGTCCTCCCAGAAACTCTTTGGTATTGTCCCTTAATGTTCCCCTTTCACATCAGAATCAAATGCCCTTATTTTCCTCTACTTACCTGAACCACTCTAAGCATTCAAAAATCTGTATATCACTTAAGGCCCACTCATATGTCATCTTTATGAAGTTTTCATTGCTCCTCATACCCAGTTCTTTCTCCACTCATGGTACTTCTATAGCGTTTGATCCACATCTGCTGTAAAACATGGACAGTTTTCTGTGAACATGCACCGCATCAAAAAGAATTTCCATACACGTCCACCACCATCACTGCCTCTGTTTCTGAGCATCCTAGAGTAACAATCTAGTTACCTACCATGCAAATCCTCCATGTAGGTTCTGATGCATAGTTTTCCTTCGTTGTGCTGCCACTTCTGTTCTGCTTTCCACTGGGTGACATCTGAATCAGCTTTGGAACATTCAGGCACCTACTGTCTGGTGTTCCATGGACTCCTGAAAGAGAATTCTTGAAGCCCTTTTTCTACTACACTCAGATAGGGCCACCAAATTTGATCCTGGACTCTAATACTTTAGCTAAAAGTACCATAAATTGAGTTACATATGACTAGTCTACAGACACAAGCACATGGGAGTCTGAGCCAGAAGATAAGCCGGGTCACACTGAAACTCCTCTGGCCGAACAACTTCATTACTAAGTTAATTTGTACTAACTTTGGTTTCATTACTAACTTACTCTGTCTCCATAAAATGAGATCACTACACAAAATCCTCTTATTTTCTCTCAGACAGATGTCCATGCACCCACCAGTTTGTCGGGTAAGGCTCTATGTGCTTATAGTGCAGTGTTACTAATGCCAAAACAAGGTGCTCACGGTATCCAGGCTTGGAGAAAAGATATATGACATTTGGAGAGGAAAAAAACAACTTCATTACTAGGTTAATTTGTACTAACTTTGGTTTCATTACTAACTTTCTCTGTCTCCGTAAAATGAGATCACTACACAAAATCCTCTTATTTTCTCTCAGACAGATGTCCACGCACCCACCAGTTTGTCGGATAAGGCTCTATGTGCTTATAGGGCAGACACACATTAACCTTATTGTGTAGACCCACATTAAGCTGGGTGTTGCTTGCCCACTCCCATTACACCTGCCCCAATTCACTTTAGGCTGTGGGCAACTCGAAGGTCAGACTCTATATTTCATCATTATTTCTCCAATTAACCTCATCACAGCAATTCACAATTAGTAATAACTAAAAATTCTGAAGAATTAACTATAAAATGCAACGATAATTTTCATTTTTATTTATTTGTCATGATTCTCAAAAATAACCCTTCCAAGTTTTGATACCTGTTTAAAATAAGTCTTTTGTGTATAAATGATAGATTGAGAATACAAATAAAATTTTACACTCATAATCCTTTCCCAGATTTTATTACAGAGTATTACAGGGAAAGTATCCTTCTACCACTGGTTTCCATAAAATCAGAGTCTATGGAAAGGAAAATGAAAGGCCAAGAGATTTTGTGTTTCAAAGCTTTGTTCTATTTTTTCAAATGGGAAATTTAAATTTACATGAATTAATGCATACAAGATATTTGCATAGAGACAGATTTTTATTTCCTGTGCTTTGCAGCCTCTGTTTTTGGGCTCTGTCAGAAAGAAACAAGGTAGAAAATGGTATATATTCAGGAAGTTTTGCTTTAGGGTGAGATTTCTCATGGTTCTGCAGACAGGTAATGGTCTCTGGTTGAACATTTCCATATAAAGTGTTACTAATGCCAAACCAAGGTGCTCACGGTATCCAGGCTTGGAGAAAAAATATATGACATTTGGAGAGGGAAAAAAGCAACAAATGTTTACAAGCTAAGGTTGCTGAACTTCTTTCTGTATTAAACAAAATTTGTAAAAAAAAAATGACTCTTGTGTGTTTTGTGCAATACATTGAATTAAAAAATATTCAGTCTTATGGTTTCCATCTTCATCAAAAATGTGAAATGCAATAATTAAAAGATAAAATGTTTTATGGTCTCACTGTAATGGATGTAAATACACCGTGCATCCCATTACTTCCATTAAATGCACTGAACAGCCAATGATTAGTCATTATTATAGCCAATAGCACCTCTAGTTAACAGTCACCATTATATTAATATTTTTGTCCTATGCCATGAAACTGGAAGTCAATCAAATTACCTTTGTAAGTGTGGTAGAGACCACTAGATATTTTCCAGTATTCACATTCACCTTTCTTATTTGTACGCTAATTATTTTTCAAGGTATTTCCACCTAACGTAAAAACTATATTTTCCACCTCTTTGGAGACAGGTGACCATATTTTATCTTATGTCTATGTATTGAATTTATATCAATGCAAAATCATCTTAGACTTTTTCTTTTTGACTACTTTGGTAAAATACAACATAATACCTTGCCTTCTTGAAGCTTCCATTCCACGTTGCCAGGATATTTACTGCAGTGTCTTCTGGCTCTTTACTCTGTGCTCTACTTTTTTTCTTCATGGCAATTTTGAAGTTTCACACATCCACACGTAGGAACCCAACAAATGTGACCCATGGGAAAAATAACTGTTGTGAGAGTGAGGTTGAAAATGGCTAAGACACAATGGCAAAAGGGCACTTTAGAACATGCAGAGTGGAAAATGATGGGAGTGGAAAATGCCATAATTACCAAGAAGGTAGAAAGTGAAGATAAGTTATACCTACAGACTTGCAGGCTAAAGACATTAAGAACAGAGACCACAACTAAATCATTCGCCCTAGGGTTCAATAACTAATAAAAACTGTTTAAAGGATACATACCTAACAAAAAAGCAAAGTGATTTAGATGGCTATCAGGAGCATAAATTGATAAGCGCAATTAAACTAACCACTTTATTTGGACAAGCTAATTTGGTATGTGTGCTAATTAGAGACCTTCTTTCTCATTTGGTCAGTGCATAAATGCTATAAACAGGGTCAGGAATTTAGCTCAGCTGTTCAAGCCCTTGCTTGGTAAGCGCAAGGTCGTGAATTCTATCCCGGGTACCAGTACATAAATAAATAAATAAGTGCTATAAACATAGTACTATATGTTCTTTGCTTTGCTAAAACTATTCCAACTACCCAAAATCATTCTCCACCCATGGCTTTCTTTTAAACTCGCTTCACTAGAAATGGAAATCACTGCAACATATAAAGCCCTCTCACCTAAGGCATTACTGCCAAAAAATAAAAAATTATGAGTTATTTATAAGACAGAAAAGTATTCTAGGTGTCTTCAAAACAGTGCTCTAGCTTATTCCCAGAACTTATCAGTATCCACCTTAGAAAGTATGGTAGTACAGCCCTTAAGGGGAAATTTTAAGCAAATTAATTTCACTGCAAATAACACCTGTGTTCAGCCTTGATTAAGTCTTACCAAGCTGAACAACATAATTTTGTGGCAATATGAATATATTGTGTAGAGAAAGCTTTCCAAAACTTTCAAATACAGCTTTATGTTAGAAATTTTTGAGGTGCTGAATAGTAACTTTATCATGAACTTATCTCCAAGCTAATTTAGTACTCTCGAAGTGTGTACTCCAAACTAGTACAGGGTCTAGAAATCTACAATGTGTGAGCTAATGTACACATAGCCTGCTGTGGTGAATACAAATTTTTTGAAACACTTCCATACTCAACGGTTTTTGGATAGTCTGTGACTACTTTCCCCAGGCAAACTCGTCACAGTGACTGAGTTTGAGTGGTCACAACAGAGATCACATGGCCAGCAAAAGATAGGACATGTTTTTAGTTTTATTTTTTTATTGATGTGTAATAATTACACATATTTAACAGGTGCAATGACATCTGTATACATTGCATTATGATTGAATCAGGGTAATTAGCATATTCATTGCCTTAAACATTTGTCATTTCTTTGTAATGAGACATTCAAATTCCCTTCTTACTATTTTGAAATGTAAAACGTATTACTAAGTTTAGTCATTTACTGTGCAGTGGAATACCAGAACTTATTTAACTGTGTCCTGCACCAATCAATCCATCTCTCCCCAGTTCCTCTTACTGACCACCACCCACCTGGCTTTTAGTAACCACCACTTTATTCTCAATTTCTGTGATATCAATTGTTTTGTATTCCACATAATGTGTGAGACCTGAGACCATGACGTATTTGTCTTTCTGTGCTTGACTTATTTCATTTAACGTGATGTTCTCCATGTGCAGACCTTTATTGCAGATGACAAGATTTCAATCTTTTTTGGCTGAATAGTGTGTGTATCTACTGTATTTTCTATAACCATTCAACTCTTAATGGATAACTACTCTTTCATAGAAAATGTATATCAACTCTGCTCTAATTCTTTGGACATTAATAGTTATTACCTAATTTAAAAAAGTTTGAGAGACTTAAGTAAAGATTAGGATTTCCTATAATATTTCTATCTTTATACATGCAAAGTCCCCAAGGAGATGCTGCTATTATTTAATGCCTTACACACTTGAGTCAGCTAAATTATGGAATATCTTGAAGGACCAATTTTTTAAAAACCTCCGTGTATACTACAATGTTCACACTATTAAAAGTTACACCAATAAAGTATAAACTAAATACTAAGCATTAGAGTTCAAAGATGTATGAGATAGCTACCATCTTTGCTCTCAAAGAACTCACTGACTATTATAAATTCCAATGCTGAATGAATAATTGAAGTGCTAATCAAAGTGCTAATTTGGGATGCAGAAAATGATCTCTACCAGTTCAAAGGGAAAAAAAATCAGCCTGGGACTGAGGGTGGAAATCATAAGAAGGGCACAGAGAAGATTCTTGAATCATACTTTAAGGAATGTACAGAAAATTTAGATGCAGAAAATATATAGAATGTCATTCTAGACAGAGAGATCAATATTGCTGTCAAAGAGAATTTTTGTTTTAGAAACTATAAGGAATTTGTCTTTGGAAATCCAGAAGATATGTGATTAGAAGAATAGATAGAGTTCATAACCCTAGCACGTGTATCAAATCTGCCAAACAGAATCAATGTCAAAGATAGGAGACATAACCTCACAGACCTTCTACATTGGCACTGTGTGAAGTGACAAAACAAATCAGTGGTGTTTTTATTTCCAATAAAAGAACTAGAAAATTAAAATGTAGCATAAAATTCAGAAATAACAGGGACACTTTTAAGTGATAATTATAACTTCACTTGTGCAACAATTTTCCACTTATCTCTTAGATAATGGATACTGAAATAACTTGAATGCATAGAGGCTTACCAGGTGTAGAGGAATTTCAACATTAGAAAAAGAATGTAAATTTCATGGTGCAGAAGTATTTTCAATCTTTCTGACAAGCTACAAATTTCCAGTGTTGGCCTGAATACATTTGGAAGCCCAACTACAAAAATGCCTGGCACGGAGATTGGCATGATACAAAACTAGAGAAAGAGAAAACATTTTTAAATGGATAAGAAACTACTTTGGACACCACAGAAGCTACACAACTCTGATAAATGTTGGCTATCAATTTATTGAGCATTTTGTGTTCCAGGATGGAAACAAAGACTTCAGTAAGGCTATGTGGAAAAGATCGAAAAACATCAACATACACGCTTTCTGTTCACAATTTTCAATTCCCACCTTAATTTTAAATGCTTCCCCTCTTTGGTTCCATTTGTTTTCCTCCTGTAACCTTCCTTCACATCCTATCTGACCTCTAAAGTGTCTGCTCCATGATTTTTCCAAACTCACCCTCTCACACCGACTGTAACAGTCACTCCCCTGAGATGACAAAGGTTCTCTGGGATGTCCAAACTTCCTTTCCTTTACCCCAAAGACTCTGAGAGTCTTTACCAATTTTCTCTTCTTTTCTTGTCTAAAAGAAGAAATCATATTAATAATTTCCAAGATTGACTTTTCAACATATTATGTGTTTCATCTCAGTTGACTTCCAGAACTTGCCTCTTAACTACTTCGGTTTACAACCTTCGATTTTATCCTCTATGCTGGGTTCTTCCTTCATCTACAGATATTCTAGAAGTTCTGCAATTCTAAACCACTTGGTCCTCGTCTCTGCCTTTTCATTTCATTAACACTTCCAGAAGTACTTCTCCTTCAAGTCCTTTATTCTATTGCTTACTTCACTTTACCTTCTAGCCTAGCTTCTACCTATACTACTTTTTAAAAATTGCTAATAATAGCATCACCATACCTATGAGTTTTGACTATTTACCTGTCAGCTTCTATCAGAAATATGCGACAGTACTAAACATAGGCTCCTTCATAAGACTTCTCTCTTTCTGCTCCTTTTTCTAATCCTCTTCCAATCAAGCACAATTCACTTGTTCTTCTTTCCTCTATCTTCTTCTATACTCTACTTTTTTCTTATACTCCTGTACAGACGTACATTCTCTCACATTAGACTATCCTAGTAACACCAAATTCCACTTTGCTGTGATCTGCTCATTTATTGCATTCATCCTTTAAACTGGCCCAAGTGAAATGAATGTCACAGCATAAGAACTATAACCTTTAGAGTCTGAGGAGAACTATATAGTTTTCCAAGTACCTTTACTTGGAATGACTACTAGATGGATAATATCTACTATCCTATCAGTATTGTTACAATTATTTTTCAAGCTCATACATTTAGGCTCTGATAGAGTAAAGGAGTTTCCCAGGATTGTATCATTTATAAGGGAGAGGATTATATTTCAATTTGTGACCTTTGGCTTCATTCAAACTGTTCCCCTCCTACCAAAACCCTTAATCTGGAGCCTTGGGTTTACTACCTAGTCCCATCTCATCATTCATTGTACACACAAGTGATAATCACAGCGTACAGTGAAACAAAAAATACTTGTTGCAATAAAAAATACTTGGACTTCCAAGCATGGTGATGCATACCTATAACCTCAGCACTCATGAGGCTGAGGTAGGAGGATCGCTGCAATTTTGAGGGCAGTCTGGGCTACATGGTGAGTTCAAGGACAGCTTGAACTGCACAGCAAGACCCTGTCTTGAAACAAACAAGCAAACAAATTACATTGTCATTAATTCCCCTCAAAATGCCTCCCCTCACTTCAAATATATTAATCTCACCTTTTGTAACTGTCTCCACCAGGCATGATCAAAAATACAATAAATTCTGTTGCCAAGTGCCATCCAACAGAAAGGCAGGTTTATAAAAACATTATGGTGTGTCCTCGTTCACCTCATTCACTAAATCTGACAAGTGATTTCTGGTTCTTCCCTAGAGTCAAAATGACCATGAAAAGTAAATGTTTTGAATCAGTTCAGGACATGGAGTTAGCCATGACAGGACAAAAGACATTCATGAAAGAGAACTTTCAGACTGCTTCAGAAAGTGGAAAGAATAATGGGATAGCTGTGTTTAAAGTGAAGGGCCATATTCAGAAAGGGATTAATGGCAATGTCTTTTCTTCTAACAAATTATTTTTAATTTAAGCCTTCACCATACTTTCAATCACACCTCATTTCAGTATATATAAAGTGCTAAAATTCCTCACACAAAAGAAGCATTGCCCAAAGCTTGTTATTATCTCTCTTGCCATTTTTCTCATCTTTCCATGGTTCTCACAGCTTCATATCTTTGCCATACCCTTCCTTTCTTCTCCTTCCTTACTTATTGCATCTATGTGAAATCACCCACCCAACACACAGAAAATGCGGTTCTTCTGTACCTGCCTGTTCTTCCATGTGCCTTGTCCTCTCTCTGTGTCTTCTGGACTGTGCTCTCACATTTCTTAAAGCAGATTATGATTATGTGCATTCTGTTCTGCCCCTTTGTTTCTCACTCACCTGGTCATTTGCATGTTTTGTGTGTGTAAAATATGCCTGTGGATATCAATGCTGTCATCCCTACTTCACAAGCTGACACATGTTCTGAAAAAAGAATGCAAGTTGCCTCAAGTCTCACAGCCTTCTCAAAGGTGAGGGAATTGGATTCAGTGTGGTGCCCTCTCTGGAAATAATCCAGCTTGTGCAAGGCAAAAGGAGAAGCTGGTAATATATAGATGTAAATGATCGTTTTTGTCAATCCCAGACATCTCTTCATTTTCAAATTGTAATGATGCAATCCATATTAATACTTAATAATTTCTGTGTTATATTTTTAATTTTAAGTAGAAAATAATTATCATTCATATTTTAGGACTCCTCTTTCACATCTTTTGTGTTCTGAACTGACCTAATTTACACATAAATGATAAAATTGTTATTACAAAGATATAAAGAACACTAATAATAATTAAGATTCTAAAACTATTATAATCTCATTGTTCACATTTTGGAGTATGCAAAAAGAAGAAAATAAAGATTCTCCATATTTACTCCACCTCTAAAATAACAATTTTTAGTAATTTGATATGTTAGCATCCTGGTTTTATCTATATGTAATAAAAATGAAATCATTCAATAAATAATTGTTGCATATTATCTTACACACGCTATTTTAAATAATATTTATGATATTATATCACACATACTATGACCTCATGCCTTTGCATATTTTATGAACATAATTTTAATGTCCTTAGAACATTCCATCATGGACATATCACAGTTTATTTTCTCCTTTTTAAAAATTTTTAGTGTTTTAAATTACTTTCCATTGTTAGTATTACAAATAACAATAAGAGGAAGAGCTTTGTAAAAATTATTTTTCATATTCCGGCTTGTGTAACTACAAAATAAGATCATGCATTGATTCTGCCTTATTTACAATGTCACCTAAAACCATAGGTCATGAGTCCTAGAGTATTTAGTAAGAAACCTTAGGAATGAAAGCATATGAAAATACTAGGCAATCTATTGTTTTCAACAGAAAGAATATTGAAGAATTTTACAGATCAGATGCCAAGAAAAGGGCATTAACAGCTGGCGGTGAATAAATGTCCTATTTTTAATATATCTTTACCTATTCTGTATCTTGTCATTATGAAATTGGATTTATCTAGTTTATAGAGATAAGAATGTCTGTACTACTCTATTTTTAAGCTCAGATATTCTTTGTTATCACTTATTGAATGCAACAATTGTCTTTAAGGCAGTAAATACTGCCAATCAGTGTTTACATGTTTGTTTTAAGGCACTGAGTTTATTCTCTGTATGTTTGTTATAGCAATTTGCACTTATTAGAACATGTTTGCTGTAGAAAGTTTAATTTAGTCCCTTAAAGTGTAATACATGCACCAGCACAGTAATGGTTAACTCATTGTCTGTACTATCACTAATTTTATTCTACAGTTTTAGCAAATGGCATGAATTCTCTAAAATTTAAAATCTTATACCTTTGCTTTCTTCTTCATTACTGCCTGAGAAAAACTATTACTAATTCCAACAACTTCGCTACTAATAAATACACAAAAAGTATTTCAAGTTACATTTCAAAAACCTGGAAGTAATAAATCCTATGTTATTTCAAGGCTCTTTCAACATATTTCCCAAGAGATTTATATAAAAGTTCATTTACCTGAAAAATTCTATTAAGCATAGATTATTCAAGGCACAGCACTGGTTACTATGGATACAGTCCTCAATGCACACAATGGGTCATGATCCCCATGACAGTAAAAGAGGAGACCTAAGGCATTGTGTCTTTGCCAACACTCATCATTGTTTAAACCTTAATAAACCCATTTACAAACTGAAGCGTAGCAGGACTCAATATGGCTGAATAGAGGAAGAGCCACACTGGAGTTTATTCCACCTTGGACTTTAGAGAAAATCAACTAAAAACACAGGTAACTGGAGAAAAAGGAGAGTCATACATCCTGATGCCAAAATCAATCTGAAATAAGAGGCCTGTAGATCTAACAAAACACGGGATTTTATATAAAATTGCAAGCCAGCCCACAGAGCTGCCAGTGGTCCTGCCATCTGCATGCTGCACAAGAATCACCATACTGGGAAATCTCCAAGAAACTGACAGACCTCAAAAGTGTGGCTAACTCAAGCCAAGCAGGATAGATTTGGGATATAAGACCCCTTGGTTCTTTTGCCCTCCTCCACCAAGAGGATGTGGCAGCCTGTCAGCACCTTACATCTGCCAGGCAGGCACTTAAGCCACTAAGCCAAACTCCCAGCCCTACTTTTTTTGAGGCAGCATCGCACTATGTAGTTCAGGCTGGGCTTGCTCACAGTGCAGCCGAAGCCAGCCTCAAACTCACAATGCTGCACCTACCTCAGCCTCCTGAGTGCTGGGATTAAAGGCATGAGCCACCGTGCCCACCTAAAAATGAGCTCTTAAAAATAGTCGGAGACCATGAAAAAAAACAATGCAAAGCTACAAGTTGATGCAGAGAAGAACAACATAATATTGACAGAAACAAATGAAAATGCAAATCAACACAAATGACATTAAAAAATGTGTTCACAAAAGTAATGGCAATAAACTTCCCAAGCATGGAAAAAGAATATGACACACACATGAGTGAAGCATATAGAACCCCAATTAGTCATGATGAAAATAAATTTACACCAGTGCATATAATAATCAATGTTCCAGAAATTCAGCCCAAGAACAGAATATTAAAACCTGTTAGAGATAAGAAACAAAGCACCTATAAAGGAAAACCCATCAGAATCATGGCAGAATTCTCAACCTTCAAATCAAAAAGGTCTTGGAGTGAAGTATTTCAAGTCCTGAAAGAAAACAAATTCCAACCCAGATTGATGTACCCTGAAAAACTATCTTTCAGAATTAAGAGAGAAATAAGATGCCTCCATGACAAAGAACAACTGAAGAAATTTCTGACCACCAAATCAGCACTACAAAGAGTTCTGAAAGACATTCCAGAGATGAGAAAGACCACAATGGTAAGAACACCAATGGAAAGAAGTCATCAGGCATGCAAGAAATTAAACAGAAGGGAAAAACAGGGAACTAACTGCATGAAAATAATATGACAAGGACAAGCCAATACATGTAAAAATCAATGTAAATGGTCTCAATTCACCAACTGAACAAACAGACTAGCAGAATGGCTCAAGAAACAAGATCTAACCATATGTTATAGACAAGAAATACATTTAACTCAAAAAGAAATTCATAGACTGAAAATCAAAGGATGGAAAACTATACTCCATATAAGAGGAATTCAGAAATAAGCAGGGATGGATATTTCATTTACAGAAAATGTGAGCTTCAAGCCAAGATTGGTCAAAAGACACAGAGAATGTTACTATGTATTTATGAAGGAAAAACTCCAAGAAAAAGAGAGAACACCAAATATAGGCTCACCCAATGAAATAAAGAAAATATTAATGGACATGAAAAATCAAATAAGCACTAACAATTGTAATCATGGACCTCAATACACCAATGACAAACTTGTAAAAAAGTAGAACAAGTCAAAACCAAAACTCATATGAGGGAGGATATTAGAAAGATTAGAGCAGAAATTAATGCAATTAAGACTAAGAAAAAAATACAAAAAAATCAATAAATTAAAGAGTTAGTTCTTTAAAAGATTAAATAAAATTGATAAACTCTTAGACATCTTTGGCAGAAAACAGAAATAAAAGACTCAAATCCATGCAATTAGGAATGAAAAGTGTGAAATCACAATGGATCTTGGAGAAATCCAGATCATTAATACCTACTTTGAGAAACTTCATTCTAATATGATAGCAAACACAGAACAAATGGACAGATATGAGGATACATATGAATTACCAAAGTTGAACCCAAAACACATAAAAATTCTAAATAACCCAGTATCAGTCAATGAAACTGAAAATGTAATTAAAAACTTACCAACAAAGAAAAGTCCAAGTCCTGATGGATTCACTACTGAATTCCACAAGAAATTTAGAGAAGAACCAATACCACTACTTCTAAAACTCTTTAATGATATCAGAAGGAAAGCATTAGTCTCAAATTCATTCCTAGAACAAAGTTATGTTGGTTTGTTTTCTCTCATTGCTAAGACAAAATACCCAACATCCAAATTTAAGGAAAGGTTTATTTAGCTCACAGTTTGTGGAGGTTTCAGTCATTAATCTACTGAATCCAAGGCAACGAGGCTCATGGCAAAGGAAAACAGTTGGTGATGGTGGAAAATAGTAAAAGCAACAAGAACAAAAATGGAGGAGTGTAAAAGAAGACTTTTTTCATCCCTTATGTTGTATGTAGGCTACCCGCCTTATGGTAGGTATAACATGCACACCTGTAATTCCAGCATTTGACCTTGAATCAATCACAAACTCTAGAAGTCTGCCCCTATGATCATATGAGGATTTGCAGGGACATCCAGACACAAAACATAGCATTCTATCCCTTGCCCCCCAAAGACTCATGCAAATTCTTTATACAAAAGACATTTAGCCCATCTTTAAGAGTTGCCAAAGTCCTAACCATTTCAGCAAAAGTCCAAATTTCAACTCTCCTCCAAGATCTAAAGCAAACTCATAGCTTTGAGGCCCTGTACAAATGAAAAGTTAAACACTTCCAACACTCAATGGCACAAGACAAGCATTACCACTCCAAAAGATACAAATAGGGAAATACAAAGCAATGGGACCAAAGCAAGTCCAAAATCCAGTAGAGCAGCAAACATTAAGTCCTATAGTTCCACTAGGAACATCCAAAGCAATCTGTAGTAAGTTATGAGCTCCAAAAGGCTTGCATGACTCCACACCTATGGCACTTCTGGTGGTTGTAGCTCTCAGGGCTTCTCTCTTAGGCATGCTCTGCTCAATCCTTGCAACTTTCCTTTGATGATCTATGTTCCTGGCTTTTCCAAATTTCTGGGTTCTCCACCGTATTTTTGGTTTCAACCTCGAAGATTCACACATTGCCATCTCAGGTACACAGTGCTGGGCTGCCAGGCCTTCTTCTGAAATCTTGGTGGAAGCCTTTTTAACCTCAGAACTCTTGCACTCTGCATGCACCTAAAACCAATGCCTTATGGATGATGCCATGGTTTGCTGCCAGCTGGAAGACTAGCTAGGTTTTCTTCTCTCTTGAATGTAGGGAGTGAATGCCTGGATTGCCGAGCACTCTGAACCTGCTTCTGAGGAAAACATTCTCCATGCTGCCACCATTCTGGAATCTGGTGTGGCTGCTGTCATTTTGGAACCTGGTGAAGCTACAATAGCCATTCTGGAACATAGTGCAGCTGCTGTCATTTTGAAACATGGTGTTCTGCAGCTTTCTCCTCAAAGCAAAGCCCTTAACTTTTGCAGTTTTGAGACTGCAAAGGGTGGAGACTTGATATGTCTTGTGATGTCCTCAGGCCATCTTTTAAATTCTGTTCCTTCTCAGTAATTGAGAACTCCTCAGCTCTACCTTTGCAGTCTACAGCTTTACTGGAGCTCCCATTGTAGCCAAACTCACAATGTTTTCAATCATCCTGCTGGGCTCTTTGCTCTTGATTTGCAACATAAATCTGGCTAAAAGTCCCCAACATTAGTTATGCCACAGCCTCAACCTTTGACTGGCTTGAAATTTCTTCTGCCAGTTTAATTAGTCCAATGCCCTTAATCTCAGTCTCAAAGTCACTGGGTACCAGCAAAATAAAGACAAACTTCTTGCCACATCATAACACACATCATTTGGAGTCCAACAACCAATGTTGTGCTTCTTCCCAGCAGAAACTTCGAGAGCCTGGTCTTTACTGGCAGGATTTCTATCAGTGTTCTGGTATTTTAAGCTCTGGCTAGAATCTCCCATACGAAACAGCCCAAGGCATTCCAGCTCTACTCTTTCAGGCTACTTCTCTGAACCTTTCCAAACTCTTCCCATGAGCTATTTCCAAAGGCTTTTGAACCACACGGTCAGGTACACTCACAACAATGACCCCACTTCTCTGATACCAAATTCTGTGTTGGTTATTTTTCTGTCATTGCTGAGGCAAAGTACTCAACACCCAAAGTTAAAGAAGGAAAATTTTATTTAGCTTACAGTTTGTCAAGGTTTCAGTCTATAATCTGCTAGGTCCAAAGCAGGGTGGCTCGTGGCAAAGGGAAAGTTGGTAATGGTAGAAAACAGCAAAAGCAACTAAAGCAAAAAGGGAGGAGCTCCAAAAAGGCTCTTTCTGTCCCTTTTATTGCATGTAGGCTACTCTATGGTGGGTGAAGCACTCACACCCATAATCCCAGCATTGGACCTTGAATCAATCACAAACACTAGAAGTCTGCCCCCATGACTGTATGAGACTTTGCGGGAACATCCAGACACAAAGCATAACACAAATATTACCTGGTTACCCAAACCAGGGAAGGAGCCAACCAAAAAGGAGAACCATAAGTCAATCTCCCTAATGTACATTGATGCAAAAATCCTTAATAAGATACTGGAAAACAGAATGCAGTGAATCATCGAGAAGACTATGCACCATAACAAAGTATGCATCCCCAGGATGCAGGAATGGTTCAGCATATACAGACCAATAAATATAATACATCGTATCAACAGAGCCAAAGATAAAAATTTCATGACAATCTCAATAGATGCAGAAAAAGCATTTGGCAAATTTCAACACTCATTCATGATACAAATTCTACACAAAATTGGAATGGGTGGTTTTTACCTCAATCTGATAAAAGCCATCCATGATAAACCAACTTGCAACATCATAATAAATGGTCAAAAGCTGAAAGCTTTCTCTGTAAAATCAAGAAACAGACAAGAATGTCCACTATCACCACTCTTATTCAATATAGATCTGGAAACATTAACCAGAGAAATTAGACAAGAGAAAGAAATAAAAGGAATAAACGTATTAAAGAAGTTAAATGATCATTATTTTCAGATGACATCATACTCTACATAGAAGACTCCATACAATCTACCAAAACACTTCTAGATTTAATCACCAAATTCAGCTGTATAGGTAGATACAAAGTGAACACTCAAAAATCAATAGCATTCCTGTACACCAACACCAAACTCACTGAGAGAGAAATTAGGAAAACCACACCCTTCAAAATGGCATCCAAAAAATGAAACACTTAGGAATCAATCTAATGAAGGAAGTAAAACATCTATGTACTGAAAATTAAAGTACTCTGAAAAAGGAGGTCAAAGAAGATTTCAGAAAATGAGAAGATATCCCTTGCTCATGGGTAGGAAGAACCAACATAATAAAAATGATCATATTCTTAAAACTGTTATACAGATTTAATGCAATCCTGATCCAAATACCATTAGCATACCTCACAGAACTAGATAAAACATTCCTAAAATTCACTTGAAACCAGAAGAGACCTAGAATAGTAAAGTCCATCCTGAGCAACAAAAACAAGTCAGAAGGCATCAATATCCATGACTTGAAATTATACTGCAGAGCAACTGTGATTTAAAAACTGTATGGTACCAAAAAAAAAAGGAAAAGAAAAAGACTTGAGGATCAATGGAACACATTAGAAACAGAAAGAACCCCAAACGCACTCAGCCAGCTTATCTTTGACAAAGGGGTCAAACATGGTCACCAGGAAAACAATAGCCTTTTTAATAAATGATGCTAGAAAAACTGGCTTTCCACATGCTAAAAACGAAACCTAGACCCATGCCATTGCCATAAACTAAACTGAAATCAAAATGGATCAAAGATCTAAATATTAAAACAGAAACACCAAATCTACTGGAATATAGAATAGGTGGAACTCTTGCAGACATAGGTGTCAGCATACTTCATGAACAAAACCCCTATTGCATGGGAAATACTACAAAGTATCAACACCTGGGATCTGATCTTATTAAAAAGCTTTTACACAGCAAAAGAAATCAACAACAGAGTAGAAGACAACCCTCAGAGTGGAAAAAAACTTTTAGCCAATCGTTCCTCAGACAAAGGACTACTGACTGGAACACACAATCATTGAAAGCAATCAGACTCCCCAAATTCAAAGACCCAATTCAAAAATGCACACGTGAGAATGAAGAAGTAGAAATAGTAAATAAATACACGAAAAAATGTTCAACATCACTGGTCATTAGAGAGATCCACATTAAAATAGCATTGAGATTTCATCTTACTCCAGTAAGTATGGCTATTATCAAGAAATCAACCAATAACAAATGCTAGCAGGGATGTGGGGGGAAAGGAACCCTTCTCCACTGTTGTTGGTAATGCAGACTGGTACAACCACTGAGGACATTGGTGTGGAGATACCTCAAAAAAACTAGGACTAGCGGTCCCATTTGACAGAGCTATTCCCCTTCTTGGTACCTTCCCAAAAGAATTAAAAACATCATACTACAGCAATATATGCACATCTGTATTTATAGCAGCACAGTTTGTAAGAGCTAAATCTTGGAAACAACCCAAATTCCCAGCAACTGATGAAAAACATAAAGAACATGTGGAATTTTTGTGCCATAAAAACTTGAGATATTTCTAGGTAAATGGATGTACCTTGAGACTATACTCTTAAGTGGAATACATCAGACATGCTTGTGTAAATATCACATTACATCTCTGGAGTGAGAAACCAAAAGTGTAAATAAGAACTAAAATGTCTAATAGATATTGTGAATTATGAAGTTGTTCAAAAAAAACAAAACAAAAAAAAACACACACACACAAAAAGAAGTTGTTCAAAAGGAAAAGGGAGGGGCAGGGGGAAAGAAAGGAAAGGAAAAGAAAAAATGAAAGACAAAATATAAAAATGGAAAACAAAGGGGTTGATGGGAGGGGAGGGGATGGGGAAAAAAAGAGGAATCATGGTATTCCACAGGTACAAATTTCCCACTATGAGTGTGATCACTATGTATGTATAAATTATACCAATTGACTTAACAAAGCAACAAAATGAAGCATAGAATTTTATTAATTTGCTCATTTATTATCACTATTGTTGCTAAAATTCTTATTTCTATTTTTTATTTACTTATTTTTTATTTACTCATTTCATTTACTCATTTTTTAAAAATGTAATTTAATCGTCGGGACATTTTATATTAAGGATATCTGCTGTACAATTTATATTATTTATCATAATTATGTGTTTTTATAAACTACATACATTATATACTTTACACATAAGAGATTTTATTTCTATCATTTTTTTTCTTCATGATGTTCCCCACTGTTCTTCTCAACCCCAAACTACATGTTCATTCATATTTTCTTCTATTTTTCTTGTCTTCACCTCTTACTAAATCCTTAATCCTTTAGGAAGTAACTTTTGTGTGCAGCATCAGAAAATAACTAAATTTGTGAACTGTCTACCAAACAACTTGTTAGTTCTTTCATTTCTCTCGAACTGTGCTGTTTCTATTTTTGCGTGTTTAAGAATGTTTATATCAATATTATAAATATATTGATATTTATGTTTTCCAGTGCAAGAAGACTAAGATTTTTAACCACATATATTATATTTACTGTGTTTCAAATCCCTTATTTGCCCTGTTCTCATAAAGCTGTCCACACCAGAAACATGGTTGCTGATTGCTTGTCAACTTGTGAGTATTAAGAAATACTCACATTCTTCTCCATTTTCTACTTTCTCTTAGTGCTGTGTTTCAGTCCTAAACAGCTCTCAGTGAAAACAGAATCATCATTTCAGGCTGCAGACATAATGACCATGGCAGAACGTCCCTCCTACATCATTTTTCATGGTAGCAGTTACCCGAACCAAGGCAGACAAAGATAATGCTGCACATTTGTCTCCAAAATGCAAGAACTGTAATTAATTTCTATTTAGAACTTCCAGTACACCATAAAGGAGAAGCCCCAGTCAATTTTTTGCTCACTCATTCACTTTCTTGAAGTTTGCTTTTGAGTTCATTTACGAGAACCCTGACACTCCAGGATGTGGGGGCAGAGGAATGTGGTCGGATGGAGTGCTGTCCTGACCAGCATGATGTCCTTGAACTCCTGTGAATTCTCTGTGCATTTCCTGTTCCCATACCACAGGTCCTTCTAAAGGGAGACTATGCTCACATACCCTTGCCATCTTGGCTTGTGGTTTATCCTGCTGATCCCATGACTGGCTAGGGTGCTCTGTTCTGCTCTTCCAGACTCCTCAGTTCACTCTGTTGCCTACCACCATTCTGGGTTCATGGAATCCTGAGTCTAGGCTAGATCGCCTCCCTGATACCCCAGGGTGAAGCTGCCATTTTCATGGAAGGTGGTGTGAGCATCATCCTGAGCAGTGCATAATGTAATGTTCCTGAATATACCATCATGCCAACTCTACTCTGCTGTGCTTTGTTCACTGGTGCATTAGCCACGTTGCTCTTTGTCGAGTCACAATATCCAACACTCACAATTTAAAGGAGGAGAGGTTTACTTTGTTGACAGTTTTGATCCGTGATCAGTAGATTCCCAAACAGAGACATCATGGCAGAAAGGAATAGTGGAACCTAGCTGTTTATTTGAGGGAAGTCATAAAATTAAACCATAGAAAGAGTGACAGAAAGAAAAGGGCAAGGAACCGGACATAGACACCAAGGCCACAGCCTCATGACCCACCCAGACAAACCCGAAAGTGCACTCTAGCAAACCCTGGGGTTGATTCCAAAGTCAATTCAGTTAAAATTCTACCCTAACCACATTAACTGGTTTCCTCTGCTCTCAAATTCTCAAATCTTCATCCAAGTTCAAGGATAATCCAAAATTTGCACACGCACACGTACACACCTGCACAAGTGAATGTGAGCACCCACACACACACCAAATAGAATATGGTTTTGGGAGGTGCCCCAAAGTTTGATTCATTGCATGGAGACTTTACTAGGGTCCATGCACACAATGCTTCCTTTCATTTTTCTTTAGGCTGCCAAATTTGCCTAATCTTCGACCACACATGGGAGTCAAAAAGGTTAAGTCTAACTCACCGGGTCTCCTAAATTTTGTTTTCTTAGGTGGGATTTTTAACCTTCAAAATTTTTTTGTTTTTGTGAGTTAAAGTACTGACTATCTTATCTATAGTTTAGCTTGAGGGAAATCAGTAATGATCACCATCCTTTATTTTCACTTTTGTTTGCTTATCTCTCAATTCCTGTCCAGGCATACCCAGTTGAACTTTCTTAAAAATATGGCAAAAAATAACCACACAAAGGCCAAGAATAGGTAGAACCAAAAAGATGGCAAAGGGTAAAGGGATTGAAATTGATTAAGGTATTTTGTGCATGTGCCAGAGAAAGGTGGAGGGAAGGAAGGGAGAAAGGGAGGGAAAGAAGAAAAGAAGGAAAAAAGGAAGAAAGAAAGAAAGAAAGAAAGAAAGAAAGAGAGAGAGAGAGAAAAAAGAAAGAAAGAAAGAAAGAAAGAAAGAAAGAAAGAGAGAGAGAGAGAAAAAAGAAAGAAAGAAAGAAAGAAAGAAAGAAAGAAAGAAAGAAAGAAAAGAAAGAAAGAAAGAAAGAAAGAAAGAAAGAAAGAAAGAAAGAAAGAAAGCAAGCAAACAAGCCAGGGGAATATTGGAATGGGCACTAAATAAAGAGGAGCTTCCCACAGAGAGGAGAGCCCCAAATGTACTTGCTTCCTAGAGGTAAGAAGAAAGACAAACTTAGGAATAGATCTTGGCGAAGGAGATGATAAACGACTAATGATGTAGAAAAGCATATTGCTCCCCTAAGCGCTACCCTGTGTACACTAAAATAGTTGACTTAAATCACATGTCAAGAGTCATTTTATGCCTTGATCTGAATTCAAAGTATGCACCTGCATTATTGAACACATGAGCTCATGGGACCCTAAGAGATCAAGTGTGTTTGGAAGTGATGATAAAAGGATGCAGGGGAAGGGTCCTGTACTTTGGGTGATATCACTAAGTGAATACACTTATTATTATTATTATTATTATTATTATTATTATTACTATTCCTTAGTGAACATTTGGTAAAATAGAGGAGGAAAACTTTAAGTTTTATATTTTGCTAAACATGTCAAACTTAAAGACGTTTATATTTCATGATTTAAAAAATAAGATTTTATGCATCCGCCTCAGTTTTATGGCTGTTTTGTCTTTAAAATTTATTTTTAAGGCGTGCTATCTGAATTCCGTTCACATCCAATGATATAATTTTGATAACTAGGGTTTCTTTTATCACAAACTTCTTCCCATGAACTGAATTCAAAGTCAGTTTCAAATGGCACTGTCTCCATTTTGTAAAACACACTTTTTTATATTCAAATAAATAGCAGTATATAAATTGGAAAATTTCCTTGAACATTGTAAATATCAGTTTTATGCCTTAAGTTACTTTGGGTTTATTTTTAATTTACATCTCAATATTTTCATTGGTTACGCCAAAGAGCTAGTATCAGATGTTAAAGCCAATTTAAATTGGACATGTTTAATACGCCAATCTAGTTCCTCTTTCAAGTTCCCAAAGCAGATGGACTCATCTTTGACTAAATATATTTTATAAAATAAAAAGAGACTTTAAGTCGGGCGTGGTGGCGCACGCCTTTAATCCCAGCACTCGGGAGGCTGAGGTAGGCGGAGCGTTGTGAGTTCGAGGCCGGCTTGGGCTACAACGCAAGCGCAAGGCCGGCCTGAGCTACACAGTGCGACCCTGCCTCAAAAAACTAGAGCCGGGAGTTCGGCTCAGTGGCTTAAGCGTCTGCCCTGGCAGGTGCGAGGCTGTGAATTCGATCTCTGGTGCCGCAAAAAAAAAAAAAAAAAAAAAGAGACTTTACTGAACATTGGGTTCTTTTGGCAAGTAGCACAGCCCTCCTCCCTGCCACACCACCACATCCTTTCCCAGACTCTTCTGGGCACTGAAGGAAACCTAGGAATCACATTTCCACAACTCTCCCACAACCAGTACTCTAAACACAATTAATGTTTCCACAATAGGGGAGACACTGGCTAACACTTGAAAGAGGAAAATAAATCACTCTGGATTGTTTTCTCTTTTTCAACCAAAGACAGATAAACAGATTTCTCAGGTATAAGCTTTTGTGGCAGTCTTCACTCCACCACCATTCCTGACCGAGGGTATAATTACACTGGCCTCATTTTAAAGGAAATTTCTGATGCTTCACACCTCCATCTCAAACATCTAGAACTACTGAAGAAAAATTGGAAGAGGAAAATTACTATTACCAGCCAACTTATTGAAATCAAAGGCAGAAATCAAAAGGGTTACAAAGAAATGATCAAATTGTCCTGAAACTAAACAAAAGCATAAAATATAATTTGCAGGATGAGTTTTCCCTTTGTATGAGTTTCACAAAAGCATAAATGTTCAACAGCAAAGAGGAGAAGCTCTTTCATTGCCCCCGGAGTGGTCTGTTCTATAAAGCAATGAGGGAAGAAGGGATAAGTTGGAAAAAGTCAAAGAGAATTAATATTCTTTCAAACCTGACCTTGTGCCAAATTCCTAAAAAGCAGACCCTTAATATCCCACGTGAGATATTTAGACAATGAGAAACAGCTCTGGTTTTAGCTGCAGTCTGGCCTTAGTCTGATCAAATGGAAACTCTGGAGTAGAAATGACCTCATAGGGTTTCCAACTGGCCTTCATGTTATTTGTATGAGTGTATGTTTTCAATTCTCTAGGGTACATGCCAAAAACAGGAATAAATGGGCTCTATGAAAATTCTACTTTTAACTCTCAATGGTCTTCCACAGTGGCTGCCCCATTTTATATTCCCACCAACAATAATACAGGGGCCCAGTTTTTTCTATAGCCCTTGTAGATTTGGTTTTTAAAGCTATACTATAGCCATCCTAGTAGATGCGAAATGATGTCTTGTGGTTTTGATGTACGTGTCCCTAATGTTGAATGGGGGCTGGGCTCTTGGCTGGGAGCCCTCACAGCAATAGGGAGATGGTTCATCTCTCTGGTTAAAAGATCTAGGGAGGGGACCAGCAGCATCGACTGTGGACCTTAAGGCAGGGCTGGGTTTCTGCTCACATTCAATTTGCAAACATACTAATGAGCACTCGAATGAATCCATATCTTATCAAAGAAGAAATATCATGCCTTGAATACTAATGTCAGGATGGTAGAAGAAAAATGAGAAGCAACTAATCACTTACTCTATTCAATTTTCCAGAAATAATGTAATAAATTCTTTTTAACAGATTGACAAGATGATTTAAGACATGTTTTGATATCCAAAGGAATAGTTGCCATTGTAGCTATATTTTATACAACTGCACACATTCAAACCCAAGACAATGTTACAGACTAACAATAATCTATAAAAAAGAACAAAAGATGGAAATGTTAAATGTTTGATACTATTACTATGAAAGCAAACAGTATTCCTACAAGGCATACTTGTCAGTAAGCTAGGCTGTACTGAGGTGGAAAAAACAAACCATCATAACTTTTACTTGGAAAAAAAATCAATTCTAGGTAAGAAAGGAAAGAAGATTGGCAATTTTAATTGATATAGACGATCTCCACTGCAAAACTCTTCCCTGGTGCTTCGTGACTGCAAACCAGATTTGAAAATATATTGCTGTTTTATAGTAGGACACGTGAATCTGAAGAATAAGTGTCTGTTGTAATTGATGTCAGTGTAATAAAAGTGTGGCAATTTGCCTTCATTAACATGAGCTCGTGCTGTGTTCCTGTAAACTTCGAATTTTGTCTGTTGTATTCTAAGTAGATAAAAATTGAGCCTCCCTGATTGTTTCTTTTTACTATGCATTATTTGATACATATGAATGAGATATATAGCAAATATTTTTAATTATCAGTTGTGGCCTGGAGCAAGACCAGCTGGCTTGGCATCCCCACCCTGCCGCTTACTAGATATGTGACCCTAGTTAAGTCACTTCGTTCCTCTGGGCTTCCATTTTCTGCCCTGTAAAGTGCAAATAAGAATGGACTGCACCTGATAAAGCTTTGTGGAGATTAAATAATGCATTTCAAGTAAAGTGATTAGGACTGCACTTCGACTATAGTAAATGCTAAATAAGTGTTGGTTATTAATAGTAGGACTATTTTTGTTAGTAGTAAAATTGAAGACCCAATAAACTGACCTCTAACTTAAAATTATCCAAACAACCTTTGTACTCCTCTCTATGTCATTTCCATTTCCCTCATTCCTGCTCTTCTCCATTATGTTGAATTTTCTTCAGCTATCTATTTTTTTTAAAAGTATAACTTGCTGAGACTGATAGCATACACCGAGCATTTGGGAGACTGAAGCAAGAAGATCACTGCAAATTTGAGGCCAGCCTGGGCTATGCAGTGAGTTCAAGACCAACCTGAACTACATGTGAGACTTTGTCTCAAAATAACACAAAAAAATTAAAATAGTATAACCCATATGTCTGAACGCCCGAAGCATATTTTGTTTTCACTTTTTTTTTTCCTTTGGTACCGGGGATCGAACTCACAACCTCACACCTGCCAGGCAGGCGTTTAAGCAAATAGAATGTATTATGGGTAGTTTCTAAGATTCAACCATGTTCTGTTTGTTATTGTAGTTTTATATTCATAGCTGATAATATTTGTGTGTAAAAATGCTGAGATACGTATATCTACTCCGTTAATGAACAATTGGGTTATTTCCAGCAATTTTACTATACAAATAATATTTCTTGGAAATTTGTTGGGCATGTTTCTTGTTACAAAAGAGTTTCCCTAGTACATATACTTAGGAGTAGAATAAAAAAAAGACACACAAATGTTAAGTGTTACATAATAAATAACCTCTCCTCTTAGTTCGACATTTTCACCAACAGTTGGTATTGGTAAACTTCACATCTTTTCCCCAATTTAGGAGATAAAAATAATTCTTTCTGATCTTAATTTGTGTTTTTCTAGTCATTAGTGAGTTTAAGTATTTTTTCATGTTAGGCATTTATAGTTTATCTTTAGCAAAATGTTCTTCAAACTGTTTTCTCACTTCTCAAAGGAGCTATTTAACATTTCTTCAAATATTCTGATAATTTTTGTTGGTTATATGCTGCAAATATCTTTATCCAATGTATAACATTTTTATAAATAATAATAGTTCCTTCCTTTACAGTTTCAAAATCACTTATTCATTCATCTTTGTTCTTTATCTAGGGTATCTGTTATGGTATTGAATTAAAATAATATTAGACATCATTCTCTATTCCTGATTGTAGATATCTCTAATGTTTCTGGTGAAGTTTGATCAGGAATTCTTTTTCACATTAGGGAAACATGTCTTTTCTACCTTTAAAATAGCAGTATTGTAAATGCGTCCTGACTTAGGTCAAATGGTTTTTCTGTAACTATTAAGATCACCTGTAATTATCTTTCAATCATATAGTAATTTTTGTACATGTATAAATTTGCTAATACTATGCATCCTTACATTTTTGGAAGTAATCAATCTTTCGATAATGAGGAATCTCTCCTGCATTGCTCAATTTGTGTTGCTAATATTTTTGACATTTTTTTGTAGCTTCATTAATAGTAAAGTAGTCACAAAATTTTCCTTTCTTACACTTTCCTCATTTGAGGCTGCCATTAAAATTTACATTATCCTCACATAATAAATTGAAAAAGATTACTTTCTTTCTATCCTCCAATTTATATCATAAAGCAATTTCTTAGGGATTTTACTAGAAACTTTTTGTAAAAGAAATACTGGGGCTTAACCTGTTATGCTTTATAATATTTTCTATAATTTTCTAAATATTATTCATATTTACAAACCTGTCATTTTAAAATACACCAATCAGGGAGTTTTGGTAATTCACTGTGATAGGTAACAATCACCCTATGTAATTTCAGATATTTTCATCACTTTAAAAGAATTCCCATACACATTAGTAATCACTCCCAGTTCTACAGCCCCTGACAAACACTATTTTTTCCACATTTTTGCCTGCTCTGCACATTTCATCTAAGTGAAACCTACAGTACGGAGGCTTTTTGTGTCTGACTTCTCTCACTTAGCATGTTTTCAAGGCTCATGTACTTTGTACCATGCTTCAGTATCACAGTTTGCTTATTCATTCTTCAGCTGAAGGACATCTGGATTTTGTGACATTTCAACAACTATAATAATGGTATTATGAAGATTGATGCTTTATATGTGAACATTCATGCTTCCAACTCTCTAGGCCAATAGCTAGGAGTGGAATTACTGGATCATATGACAAATCTACTTTTAACTTTTTGAGACCCTATCAAATGGGGTTCGACAGTGACTGCACTGTTTTCACATTCCCACTGGTCATGCACAGAAGTTCAAGTTTTTCTATATTGCTCGTAATTTTGGTGTTTAGAAATAAAGTCATATTGCTAGATACGAAATGCTGTATTTCATGGATTTGATTTGCATGTCTCTAGTGACTAACAATGCTGAGCATCTTTCCTCCTGCACATCTTTGGAGACATAATCTGTTCAAATTCATGAATATTTCTGTGCTTTTTTTACTTAGTTGCAAGAATTTTTTATTTTGGATATAAGAACCTTATTGAACATATGATTTGTAAATATTTTATCTCATTCTATGGATTATTTTTAACTTTCTTGATATTGTTATTTGATCTCAACCATGTGTAAAATGGATGGAATATAATTCTGTCTCTGATTCCTATGTAGGAAGTTTGCTAAACTACTATTTTTTTTCCTTTGGAGTGTGTTGCTTTTTCATCTTACAGAAATTTACTCATTTAGCTTGTTTTCTAATTTACTGACATCAAGTTAATAGTATTCTTTCTACTATCTGTTAAGTCTATCATGTTCTGTTTCATTTTCTTCAATGATTATGTATCTTTTTCTTTTCACTGATCAATTCAAAAGTTTATTAATTTTATAACTGTTTTCAAAGAGCAAAATGTCTTTCTGATTCTCTTTATTACAGCTTTGTTTCCTATTTTTGTTAACCTTATTTTTACCTTTGTTACATTCTTTGAACCACTTTTGGGAGTGTTATTCTATCCTTATATATAAGATGAACAGTACATGGAAAATTCTCTTTTTAGTTGAAACTATCCTCTATTTAACCCAACCATTGGCTTATTTTTACTTTTAAATAATTATAGTTTAAATTTAAAGCTATTTCACTATTTTCAAGGTTCTTTCAGTATTTTAATTAGTTTCCTGTTGATCACTTAAGATTTTTATCAATCCTACACATTTTATTTGTAAAATTTAATTATTTTATCTTGATTTTTATCTTCATTAACTCCTTTGTTAATTGCTTCATACATATGATATGCAGTTTTATATGACATATACTTTATACTTATATTCTTTATATTCTCATTTCTTAGGGACCTCCACTCTGATTTCATATCTCTTCTATATTAATACAATAGAAAATGTTTTTACTGTTTCTTCAAAAAGCAGAGTACAAAATACTAAGGACCTGTCTGATCCTTTTTAAATTTTTTCACTGTAGATATGATTTCAGATTTAACTTCAAAATCTTTCAAATGGGGCACTTATTACCTCATAGATATAAGTAACTGCCTTAACAGGAGCCCTGTTTCTCCCATAGCTTCACCCTTCTTTGTTTCAAGCTCTAGTTGCAGCTCCTAGATGGGGTTTTTCTTGTTTTATTTCAATATATAGAAAGAAAAATCCTTGGATATTTTCCTTACTTCTCATGAACCCTACAAATGAATTAAAAATTACAGCTCCTAAAAGATATGGATGTTTGGACCTAGGAGGATTCCACTGAAGACATTTCACCTTTACCCCCCAATTTGCAACACACATTAGAAATGACTGGCACACTATAAAAATATGCTCATATAAGACTCAGATCACTTCAAAACGTAGTTCATAACAAAGTCACATTTTCAGTTGCTGATTTCTTGCACCAAAATTAAAAACACTTTGAGTAACACTAATATTGCTTAGATGGAAGAAATATAAAGACGCTGATCCCCTTAGGTTAGTTGTTTATGTTCAACAGATATTACAGTCCGTCATGTATTGTAGACACTAATAAATGCCAATTGTTGGAGAAGACTGGATATAAAATACCAAATAAGGTGGCCAGACTTCTTTTACAATTGAGTCCTTAAACCCATTGGCATATCATTTTATTTAAGATATATTTCCTACTAAGCCATTTAAGTTTCAATTCCAATTTAAGACATCCAAACTACTATAAAGGCACTGAAGTTGAGGAAACAAGAAGATAAAAATATCTACAGTTGGAAAACTGGATAAACATTCTTAGTTTTATTTTTGGGAACTTGGTACATGTAAAACAGAAGGATCAAAGGAAGGGGCTACCTCAGGAACATAGAAAGAAAAGATGACACAGTATTTCAGTGAGAAACCTAAATGTTCTGATCTTTGTTTTAGATAGTTTCTGTGAAGCCAAGATATGTTTGTTCAAACAGAATGTATGTATATATAGTAACTGCACTTAATTTCTTTTTCATGTCTATAAATGAATATGCATGTAACCTCTGGATTGGACCCTCACCTTCATGAAGAACCATTTTTTTCCCTTAATTCTCTGGTAAACAATGTAAATGAATAGAAGTTTCAGGAGACTTTTTTTGAGAAAGGGAGCAAACTGAAATTTCTACATGCTCAATACTAGATACATGTGTATGTGCTGTGTGTAGAATTTTATTTCAAACACTAAAAAACTTCCTTCTACAAATCAATGGAACTTTGACTTTCATAGTACTCAGCAAAAGTTTCTACTTTCACAGGACAATTTATAACTATCAGTAAATTTGGTTCTTTCTCATTCAAAATAGAACATCATTATGTACATCAGCCAAGAGTAACATCATTCTGAAGATAGACAGGAATCCATTGCAACATATTTAAAAAGCAGATTATTCAGAAAACTAAGTAATTACTTATCTAGTGCAAATTATCTGCCATATATGTTACATATGAACATGACATACCAGTGTATAAAATAGCTGAAAGCTACCTCTTCATATCAAACAAACTTTGACCATATGACAAGACTGAGGGTAATCCATAACCACAAATATCTTCTGTTAAGAAAAGAAAAATGAGTGGCTCTGGTCTCTGAAAAATGTCAAAACACAGCCAAAGATAGCAACACATACACTGTTCAATAAATCATAAAAAATAAATAAATAAATGTGGATTTCTCCATTATCTTTTGACATGAAATTGCTTCGAAAAATCACATATTTTTTGTTTTTGCTTTATTGCTATTTAAAGCAATCTCTGGCATTCCTAACAGTGATGCCACAGGAAAGAGAGTGATTTAATGTGGAAGAATGATGATTTGGGTGGCCCCAGTCACTTGGCACAGAAGGAATATGAGAACAGAGGAGATCCTGGCCAGTTTCAGTGTAGAGATGATGCAGCATAGGAAAGAGGAGAGAAGGAGAACAACCCTCAGAGGTAAGGATTGCCCCAGCATGGCGAGGAAACAATTGAGTACATGGTTAATGGGCAGTAAGATGTGCACAGCCACAAAGACAAAGAGTTGGGAGGAGAAGCACAGTTTAAAGATACATACCTGTAGGTAACAAATTAAACTATCCTTAGAGTCTGTTATAGTGTGGTCAGTCCTGTGTCCCCCCAAAACCTCATATAATTGTGGCATGGACAGGGCTGAGGCTGGCGTTGGTGACTGGTTTGTTGTCTGGCACTGGGATTGGCGATGTGAGTGCTGCACCCACCCAGGGGTGGAGCTGACATACTGTATAAGGGTGGGAGGAAGGCGTGTTTGCCCTCTCTTGCTCTCTTGCTCACTGGTTCGCCTTGCTGTTTGGCAGCCACCATGAATGGCTGCCCCACCACACCATGCTGCCTTGGAGCCAACTAAGTATGACTGACACTCCTGAGAACTGTAAGAAATAAACCTTTCTTCTCTAATTTTGGGTGTCAGGTATTTTGTCTCAGCAATGAGTGAAAAGTAACTAAAACAGAGTCTTTAGAAGAGCAGAAATAAACTGTGAAATTCCATTTTTTTCCCCTGGTAAATTGTTTTTCTTTGGAGCCCCAGGCTTATTTCTTTTGTGTGATTATGCAAGCAGTCAAATATTGACTTACCCAACAAATACATATTGAGTGTCTACTTGTGCCAGGTTCTGTTCTAGGCCTCGAGGATACAATGGTGAATAAAACAAACAAAAACTTCCAGCCCCAGAGGACCAAACATCTTGCTAGAGAGAAACAGACAATACACAAATGTCAGAGAAGTTTTTCAGTATGTCAGATGGTGATTATACTATAACACTGTAAACCTGGGAAAAAACAGGAAGCGGTGCAGGGAGTACTGGGAAGGTTGCAAAGTTAAGCAGGATGTTAAAGGAAGCCCAGTAAAGGCCTTCTTGAAGAGGTTACCATTAAGCAAAACCTGAAGGAAGCAAGTTCGCTAACTGTGTCTGTATTCACAGTTTGAGACCATTTTGGGGTGGAACTAGAGCAAAGCCCTTGGGTGAGAGGTTGCCTGGTGTGTCACGTTAGAGGCAAGGTATTCCTTCTGTGTTTGGTAAAACAAACATGCTCTCTGGTGAATGGCACTATCAGATACAAGTTAGCCTGTGATTCTTCAAATTATGGGTTACTGGGCCGGGAGTTTGGCTCAGTGGCTTAAGCGCCTGTCTGTCAGGTGTGAGGTTGTGAGTTCAATCCCTGGTGCTGCAAAAAAAAAAAAAAAATTATGCGTTACTACCCACAAATGAGTGAAGAAATTAATCTCAATGATACCAAATTTTTAAAATAAAATAAAATAGAACATAACTGAGAAGATCATGATTTTCTGCAATTATTTATTTCAGCAACCTGTATTTGTGTGTGAGGAGATAAGTGGATGGGAGGTGGGCTATAATGTAAAATATGTCTTGCTATGGGTCCCAGTTAAAAATGTTTCAGAAACATGGAGATGGACTGTCCTTTCCTCTATCATTAGTCCCACACCTATCTTCAGAATAGTGTTTCTCAATGTGAGTGTAGTTCACAGACAGGAAAAGATGAAATTTCAGAATTATCTAAGACATACACCCCCAAAAGCCCCTCCATTTCTTATACCTCCTCATTTATGACAAAGAAGCACCATTTTAGGGATCCATTATCACTTCAGCCATCTACCACTGATACTGAAAGTCATTTACCACATCCCCTCCTAAGCAGAGGTTTCATCACTCAAGACAGCTTAGTGACAGTCTGGGCTAAGTCTGGTTTGACATCACAAAAATTGCCTGTGATAGCCAGAGTCTGCTGACTCAAGGCTGTAGTCCAGGCACACCAGAGGGTGAGCAACACCATTTCTGATATGCTGAACCATGTGGGCTACCACCCTGACCTCTAGGAATACACACGTGCGTAGTGTGAAGTCTCCACTGGTCACTGCCTCCTTCTGAAGACTACCTCCTTCCGGGAAAGAAGTATTCAGAAAACCCACAGGTGCAGAAATACTGCATTCATTTAATTTTGAGATTGGATAGAAACTTCATTTGCAAGCCCATTTCTTGTTCCCAGAACAATTAACAACAATCTTCACCCACTAAATTTTCTTTTATTGCTTTGCTGCAAAATAAAATGTTCATCCTATTCACCCTAGTATCTGCAGGCTTTGTGAACTCTTATCTGCTACCAGCCTCACAGTTTATGCTAACCACTCAATTTTGCTTTCTGCTTCCCTAATATATTACTGGGCAGTCTTTTCTTAGGTAGCAATTTTCAATGACAGTTTTAGCTCTAAGTAGATAGTATTTAGTAGTTTTATTAGTGAAATGTGTATAACAGTATTATCCTGGGCATGGCCATACATTCTCAAACCACAAGTTCTGGATCAACATTTTGTTTAAACCTTGTAAATTTCTTGAAATTGTGTATATTATCACCATCTATAGACCAACATTTGTCTACTTCCTATACCCTTTCAAGAATATCTAATAAATATCAATGAGTAACTGCTTTTATATAGTACTATACTAGATGAAAGTAAAGGTAATGGGTCTAGTCTCTTGGAATTGTTCCAGTCTGTGAAAACAATCCTACTTGCATTGTCAGCTTTACATTGTTGCTGGATTATACTGGAAGAAAAACAGCCCCAAACATATGCTACTAAAATATCAATAAGCAATCTCATAAAATGCAGCTGTCATTGTAAATAATCAACTAATGTGTGCCTGCATAGTTTAACTGAGTAATTCTACTAATTTTGAAGATTTAATTACTTTCTATTATATATAGCAAATAGATTTATACATAATTTTATACATAATTTACATAATTGTATATAATTTTACATTCCAAATCTAGAAAAGAAATATGAGAAATAAGGTAGAGTGAAAGTTCAAACACTGAAAAACAAACATCAATGATATTATAAAGATAAATATTTGGTCCATCAGTAGTTTTATAATATTAAATAAATTTAGTGATGAGGAAAGATTCAAAATTAAAACCTATGTATTAAAATCAATAATATTAAATGTATGGAAGTACTCACTGAATCTTAGGATCATGTGGATGAAAAGTTTACTGTCTTTTGTTTTGTTTGTTTTGTTTGATAGAGGGGACTGAACTCATGACCTCACACTTGCGAGGCAGGTGCTTCTGCTGCTAAGCTATATCCCTGGCCCAGATTTACTTTTTTATTCTTTCAATGAATCAAAACAATTAATTGGTTTGGTTTGACTACTATGACACTCAATTAAATACAGATTTATGTTTGAGAAACCATATTTCCACTTGCATTCAAAAAATTAAAATAAAGTTTTGTAAATACATTTCTCCAGCATTGTAGATCCAGGTATTCAGTATTGTAGGTTGTGGGGGATTTGAATCAAAAGTTTCTTAAAATCTGAAATTGTGTCATATATTTCAGAACCAGAGCAACCTACTTCATAGGAAACATAGTGTGTGTTTTATTCCCTGGAACTACTTGCTTACTACTTTAAGCTAATCATTAAAGGATTTTCTCAGGTTTATTTGAAATATTTTTAAAACATGGAAAATACACCCAGTTTGCTAGTCAGCTTTCCCTCACAGTGACAAAATGCCTGAGAAAATCAGTTTGAAGAACAGCTTTATTTTGACTCATGATTTCATAGATTTGCTGCAAAGTAAAATGTTCATCCTACTTGCCCTAGTACCTGGAGGCTTTGTGAACTCCTCCCTTTTACCCGCTTCACAGTTTATGGCTATCTGGTTCCATTGCTTTGGGGCTGAAGCAAGGCAGAAACAGCATGGCTGGAAGGGGTAGGAGAGCAAAGCTGCTCCCCTCATGGTGGCCAGAAGAGGAGAGATGGGTAGGGAAGATAGAAGGAGAGTGGGAGAGGGGCAGCCTGTACTACCCAGGCTTCCTGTTTCTGCTTTGGTTCTGCCAAGGTCTCTTACTTTCAGGGTGGTTTGCCCCTCAGTTTGCTCTCCCAAATGACAATTATCTCTGGAAATATCCTTGTCAACACACCCAGGAGTGGTTTTCATTATGCCCTGGTCACCTTACAATCCAATTACGTTGACAATCAAGATTAACCATCACGTTGAGTATCTGGAGGAAAAACTGAATGATAACATAGCATGTTTCCACTCACAATGCCCTTGAAATCATGATGCCCCATAGATACAATCTCTGTCAGTTGAGATAACCATATACAAAAGCTCTTTTCTTGGGCTGGGGGTGTAGCTCAGTAGTAGAATGTTTGCCTAGCCTCATAAGACACCAGTTTTGATCCTCAGAGCTGAAGGAAAATAAGACAAAATCTTTCTATTCTCACATTTTATCTCACCTTAAAGCAACACCCATGTACCCTCCTTTGAGGTCTACACTCTGTCCACCAAGTGCACAATATTTTCACCCAATAAAATATGCATGCTGTTAATCAAATCATGTCATGTTCAGATTCTACAAGTACAATCTGGCCTCAGGTAAAAAAAAAACAGAGAAGTATATGTATGTATAACCAAAACCCATTGAATTATCAGCAAAATTTTTCATTGGGAATTGCCCTGTCTCAGGGGAATTCATTGTTTTGTCAACTAAGTCCAATAAAACCATCTTTTTACAAAAAGAAGCAGAAGCCTAAGAGAGAAAAATGGACAAGGAGAATCTTTCTCCCTAACCCTGAACCCTGCATATACACACCAGACTATACTGGTAAAATATATTCCTCAGTTCTTTTAGGAAGAGTTTTCAACCTATCTACTCTCATTGTCCAAGTGTCTAGTACATTCTTTTACAAAGTTTGATTGATTTCCTGAGAATGTAAAATTCGAGTGATTTCCACTTATTCTTAGCCTCTACAGAAGTAAAGATACTTGAAAGATTGTAATAAGAGGATGAAATTGTGTATGTAAGCACTATCCCAGTTCACTGTCAATTTTAAATAACACAATAAAGTACAAGTTAAGAGTAAAATACTTCTAAACCAAGCACAGTTTCATCACTGTTCAGTAAAACCTTCAGTGTCTTATTGTACTTTAAGGTTATTATTTCTATCATTATTTCACTGCATATTACAGAGGATATACTACATTTTAGGCTGAATCTGTTCAGGTTCCATAAAATATCCTGGAAGTTAGATTTTTAAATAAATTTCTGTACTGAGCATGGTGGCACATAACTGTAACCCCAGCACTTTGTCGGGTGGAGGCAGCAAGATTGCCATGAGTTCAAGGTCAGCCTGGGCTACACACTGAGTTCTAGGCCAGCCTGAACAACATAATGAGATCCTGTTTCAAAAAGCAAACAAAACAAAAACAACAAAAAAAATTCTGAGACTACCCAATTTATTTAACACATCTAAATAATTTGAAAAATAAGCAATGCAATTGAAAGCTATTTTAGGTCTTGAATTCAAAATAAATTAGAAAATGTTGAAGTGGAAAGCAATTATCTCACTTGGAAAGATGTAAGATGCATACCATTCTGCATGTACAACAGTTAGCATGTGCTGATCAATTACCTGTTTGGGGCCATTTAGTAGGTCTATGACTTTGGATGAGGTTCTAAACGCTAGCTACTCTTTTTTTCTCAATATAATCCAGATACAAATAAAAATTTTCTTGTCCTGTTTTTATGATAGTGATAATAATCACTGTGATTCCTCATTTATCCTTTTTTATTCCATAACCTCACCTCACATCCATCCAGAGCTCTTATTCATCTTCCTCTAAACATGTCATGCTCCTTTCCCCTCCTACCAATCTTTTCTGTGCCCATGATCAATAAGGTCAACAACATTTTACAGCTGCATAAACTGATATTTGGCACTTTTCTACCTTCAATTCTTTCTCCAGAATGGTCTTTTCAAAACATTTACTCAAAAAGTCAAAACTTACTCTTCTTAAAACTCAGCCATGGACTTCTCTTATATTGCTCTTTCAGGAAAAATACAACTTACACTTTTAAGCTGATTCATACTGCAGCTGGGGTTTTGTTTGTTGTCTAAACCTGTGTCTTCAAGAGGTCTTCTAATTCCCTCTTCCAGCAGATTTCATGTTTCAGTTTTCATATTTAGATCTTTGAGCCATTTTGATTTTACTTCAATAAATGGTAAGAGATATGGGTCTAGGCCATTCACAGACTGGGGTTAGAGAAAACAATGGCCGCAGCAGCAAACAAGCCCAGTCTGGGAACCAGTGCCATGCAAGGGTCTCTGGCAGACCAGGAACAACTAGACTCAAGTCTCTTCCTGTGAGTCAGCACAATTTGTGAACCTGGATTAGAAAGAACAAAGGCCACAGCAGCAAACAAGCTCAGTCTGGGAACCAGCACTATGTGCAGACCATGGCCAGATTGGGAAAGGTCAGACCCTGGCCCATTCTGGTGCACAGGCTGGCAAATAAGAAGTACCAAGCCCCCACCCCTGTAAATGACCAGCTTATCTGGAGAAACACAGACTGTGATTATAGCTATTGAGGTGAAGTGTGGTTGGATTCTTATGGTGCTTTGGTGTTTCACTAACATTGCAGGTCTAATGCCAATGGTCTGATATAAGTTCAGAGGATATCGCTAAGCAGTGTGTCATCTAGGAGCTTCTCCTTCTGAGGGTTGCAGCCATTGTTGATTCCCTATGGTCTTGTTCTGAGGTCCTGTATCATTTCCATTGTTTTGTTGGATTGGATTTTATTGTGTTTTGTTTTGTTTGATTAAATCCCATGGCAGGAGAAGCTATTTCAAGGATAGCAAGATATATTATGGTAGCAATTTTAGATTTACTATTGGTTTGTTTTGAAATCCTTTATCACATTCATTGTTTTGTTTTTATTGCTTCTATTCTATTCTGTTCTGTTTGATTTTTACTATGTCTGAAATTATCTGCAGCTATTTTAGAGACATCAGAAGGCATTATGGTAACTATTGTTGATTTCATAATGTTTTGAAGTCCTGTATCTCTCACATTTGTTTGTTTTGATTGGTTTTATTCTGTTATGTATTTTTTAAAATAAAAAATGTAGGAGATATGGGTCTAGTTTTAGTCTTTGGATTACGGAAACTCAGTTTTTCCAGCACCACTTATTAAAGAGGCTACCTTTGTTCCAGTAAAAATTTTTAGCACCTTTGTCAAAGATGAGGTGGTTGAGTGTGTTTGGAATTGTTTCTTCATCTTCTGATCTATTCCATTAACCCTCAGGTGTGTTTCATTGCCAGTACCATTCTGTTTTCATTACAATAGCTATGTGCTATAATTTCAAGCTATGAATTGTGATACCCATTGCCTTGCCTTTTTTGCCAGAATTGTCTTTGCTATTCTAGGTCTCTTCTAGTACCAATGAATTTTAGTATATTTTTCTCTAATTCTGTGATATACGCTGTTGAAATTTGGATTGAAATTGCATTAAATCTGTACAATGATTTTGGAAGTATGACCATTTCATTATATTGCTTCTTCCTACCGAAGAGCAAGTGATATTTTTCCATTTTTTGATATCCTCTTCAATCTCCTTTTTCAGAGTACTATAGTTTTCAATGTAGAGATTCTATATTTCCTTTGTTAGATTGATTTCTAGCCATTGCATTTTTGGCGGGATGCTATTGTGAATAGTGTTCTTTCCCTTATTTCTATCAGTGAGTTTGTAATTCATGTACAGGAATGCTATTGATTTTCAAATGTTGACTTTGTAGCTAGCTACACTACTGAATTTGGTTATTAAATCTAGAAGTCTTTTAGTGGAGTTTTTGGAATCTTCCATGTAGAATATGATGCCACCTGCAAATAATGATAGTTTAAATTATTGCTTTCCTATTATTATTCCTTTTGTTTCTTTCTCTTGTCTAATTACCCTAGCTAAAGTTTGAACTATATTGAATAAGATTGGTCACAGTGGACGTCCTTGTCTTGTTCCTAGTTTTTAAGTTAAAACTTTCAGTTTTTGTCCATTCAGTGTGACATTGGCTATTGGTTTGCCATAGATGGTTTTTATCAGGTTAAGATAAAGACCATCTATTCCAAGTTTCTGTAGGATTTTTATCATGAAAGAGTGTTGGATTTTGTCAGATGTTTTTTATGCATCTATTGTAATCGTCATATGATTTTTGTCCTTGGCTTTTTAATCTGGTGCATTACTGATTTGTATACGTTGAACCATCCCCACACCCCTGGGACAACACCTATTTGGTCATGGTGTATAATCTTGATGATAAGGGGAATTCTCTTTGCCAGTATATTATTGAAAATTTTTGTATCTGTGTTCATTGGACAGTTTGGCATGTAGTTCTCTTTCTTAGTTGGGTCCTTCTCTGGCTTTGGCATCAGGGTAATGCTTGCCTCCAGGAATGAATTTAAGAGTACTGCTTCCCTTTCAATTTTCTTAAAGAGTTTGAGAAGTTATGGTATTAGTTCTTCTCTAAATTGCTTGTAGAATTCAGCAGTGAATTCCTCAGGAACTGGACTTTTCTTTGTTAGTAGGTTTTTAATTGCATCTTTAATTTCTTTGACTCATATTGAGTTATTTAGAATTTTTATATCTTCTTAATTCAGCATAGATAGTTCATATGCATCCAAGAATCTCCATTTCTCTTATTAGAATACAAGTTCTCAAAGTAGGTATTGATTATCTTCTGAATTTCTCCAGGATCTGTTTGTTTTCACCCTTTTCATTCCTAAATGCATGGATTTGAGTCTTTTGTTTCTTTTTTTAATAAGGTTGGCTAAGGGTTTATCAATTTTATTAAATCTTTCAAAGAACCAACTCTTTGATTCATTGATTGTATTGTTTTCCTAATCTCAATTGTATTAGTTTCTGTTCTGATCTTTCTAATACCTCCTTCATATGAGCTCTGGACTTGACTTGTTCTTTTTCTAGAAGTTTGAGGTTCAACATTAGTTTATTTGAACTTTCTCTGCTTTCCTGATGTAAGAATTTACTAGTATAAATTTCCCTTATAGGACTGCTTTCATTGTTTCCCACAAGTTCTGGTATCATGTATCAGCACTATCACTTAATTGTAGAAACTGTCTCCTTTTTTCTTCAGTTTTATCTGTGACCCATTGGTTGTTCAGCATGGCATTATTTAATTCCCATGTTTTTGCAGTTTCTTGTGCCATTGACTTCCAGTATCATTCCACTATATTCTGATTATAATTTCAGCTTCTTTGCATTTACTTAAGCATGTTCAATGGGCTAGTATATGGTATATTTTGGAGAACATCCTACGCACAGCTAAGAAGAAAGTGCATTCTGATGTTGAGGGGTGAAACACTCTGTAGACATCTACAAATGTCTGTAGTCCATTTGTTTTGGTTCTGAACCACAAGTTTGCTTTAGATATATTTCTTTGTCAATTTTTTATCTAGCTGATCTCTATGTTTGTGACACCGGTGTAGTAAAATTCCTGATTATAATTGTATTAGTGCTTATTAGATTTTTCATGTCCATTAATATTTGTTTTATATAGTTGAGTGTGCCAGTATTTGGTGCATATATATGTATGATTTCTTCATATTGGAGTTTTCCCTTGACAAGTATGTAGCGACCTTCTTCATCTCTTTTGATGATTTTTGGCTTGAAATCTACTTTGTCTGCAAACAGAATAGCTACTTCTGTTTTTTTCCTGGTTTCCATCATATGAAATTTTTTTCAGCCATTGTCTTTTCATCTATGAATTTGTTTAGTTAAATGTATTTCTTTTATGCAGCATATTGTTAGATCTTGTTTCTTGTTCCATTGTGCCAGTCTGTTTTTTGACTGGTGAACTGAGACTATTTACATTGATGGCAGTAGCTAATATGCATTGGCTTATCCTTGTCATGTTATTTTCCAGTTGTTTCCCTGTTTTCCTCCTCTATCTAGTTCTTTGCCCTGCCTGGTTAATTGTTTCTACTGGTGTTCTTGTGATTGTAGATTTTTTTTATCCCTTTCTAAAACATCCATCAGAACATTTTCAAGGGCTGGTTTGGTGGTCATGAATTTCTTTGGTTGTTTTTTCATGGAAGTATCTTATTTCTCCAATAATTTTTAAGGATAGTTTTGAAGGGTACACCAACTGACAAACTGTGACAACTATTAACTTCATACCTTTAACCATAGGAGCAATATCTACAGTTATTTAGCAAAATCCAACATAAACCAGGAACTTGTAGGCTGTGATTTTCCCCTTAGTAGAATGGTTTTACCCAGTGGGCATGGGGGAGGGAATTTAAGAAGGATAGAGGAAAAGATAGAGAGATAAATAAAAAGAAATTTAGTGGAGCAAAGCTGAAGCACAAAAAGGCAGCTTTGGGAAACTAAAAAAGCAGGAGAGAAAGAACGAAGGAATAATAAAAGAATACTGAAGTGGACCAGAGAGATTAGAGAAAATGTTCACTAACTTGAATACAACAAAAAATCAAGAAAGACAGTTGAGTAAACAGAGAAAAAAGATGAACAAAACAAACAATAAAAGTAAAAACCTAAACAACAGCAACAAAGAGAAGATCTAAAGATAGAAAAAGGAAAACAAAACAAACAAACAATGACAAAAAATACTCCTCTGGTGCCCTCAGTTCTGTGGTAATGTCCAAGTCAGAGCCTAAATCTGTACTGCGTAACCCTGCCAAGTCTGCAGTGGGATTAGTGCTGCGTGTGGGGCTGGGGCAAGTCATCAGTCATCAATGTCTGTATGCTTCTCAGTTACCCTCCTGTGTCTCCTTACCCTGTTTGTCTCTGTGTCGCTCTCCCAGTTGCTGCAGAGACATCCCGAGGCTGTTCCTAGTCCCATGTATAGTCAGCTCCTCCCAGTCCTTGAACAGTCTTCTCCATTCCACTCTGCTATATTTCTCTTTTCTCCTGTCACTGGGAGCAGAATACGAAGTGCTGCTGGCCAACTCACTGCCCCTGCTCTCGCCTGTCTCTCATTGGAAGCATGGTAAGGTGAGTGCTGACTTCCTACTCATTGCAATTCCATGATTTAAGGCTGGTTAAGTCAGGTGACACTGGGGAAATGTGGCGGGGTGGCTGAGCTGTTCCACTCACTACTTTCACTATCACCACTGTGGTCCCTTACTTTGTTGTCACCAGAGGTTTCGGTTAGCTGCTGTTCTGGTTTCTCTCTAGATGTTCCCCCAAAGTCTCATGCAGTCATAGGTGGGATTTTTCATAGATGACTGAATCTAGAGTGTGTTACTGACTCATGGTGCAATGATAGGACTAAAGGTGCTATAATTAAGGGTGGGTGATTACTAAATCAGTCCAGATTGGATTGGCACCACGTTATCCTGGTAGACTGGATACAATCTGAGGAACAGAAAGAGGCTTGTCTGCCCCCTTGTGGCTTTGCTACCTTCTGCACACAATGAACTGTTCTATCCTAAGCCATCCTTCCAGGGAGCCAGCCAATTATGGACTGAAACCTCTACTGTGAGCTATATAAATGTTTTCTAACTTAACTTTGGGCATCAAGTATTTTGTCTCAACAACAAGAAAAGTAACTAAGGCAGATTTGGTATCAGAGAATTGGGGCTGTTAATGTGACCATATGGTTCAGGAAACTTTGGGACTGGCATGTGGGAAGAGTTAGGAAAGTTTCAGAGATGCTGGTTGAAAAAGCAGAGCTGGAAAGCCTCAGGAAGCACTTGATGTTAGATTCTGGTCAGAGATAAGAAGACCAGAGTGCTGACAGAAATTCTGCCAGTAAAGACCAGGCTCAGGAGTTTTCTCCTGAGAATAATGACTGAATTAGTTGTTGGACTGCAGACAATCCATGTCATACTTGGCAGAAGGTTTGTGTGCATTTTTCTCATATCCAAAGACTTCTTGAGACTGGGATTAAGGGCTGCTGCCTAATTAATTGTCAAAAAATTTTTTCAAGATATTCTGATGTTGAGGCCTTGCCATGGCTACTATTGGGGGCTTTTAGCCAGATTTATGTTGAAAATCCAGAGCAAAGAGCCTGGCAGAATGATCAAAAATACTGTGATTTTGGCCAGAAAAGAATCTCTGGTAAAACTGCAGCATGCAAAGATAGAACAGAAGAGAAATTTCATCACTGAAAACACTAGTGAGGAAAATTCAAGTTCTTCAGAATAAAGCAATAGAAAATATGGCCTGAAAGGATCACAAGAACCTGCAGAACTCTACCTTTTGCAGCCTCAGAGTTGCAAAGGAGAAAGATTTCACTTTGAGAAGAGAGTCCCAGAGCACCATGTTCCAGAATGGTGGTGGCCTAGAGAATTTGTTCCTTGAGATTGTGGTCAGAATGCTCAGCTATCCAGGCACACATTCCACATAGCCAAGAAAGAAGGAAGCCTGAGTACTGATTCAGCTGGTAGCATACCTTGGTATCATCCATATGGTGTTGATTTTGATACATTCAGAATGTAGGAGTTATGGGCTCAGGAAGAGTTCCAACCAGATTTCAGAAGAAGGCTTGAAAGGTCAGGCAGTGTGCCCCTGAAAGGGCAGTGTTCAACACTGAAAATGTGAAGCTGAAGGTGCATTGGATACCCCACAACCTGCATTGAAGAAGCCATGAACAGTTCTCTTCTGCCAAATATTCCAGGCTTGGGGCCAGCCATTTATGGACCGATACCTCTATAAACTGTGAGCTAAATAAACCTTTTCTCCCTTAACTTTGGGAATCTGGCACTTTGTCTCAGGGTTAAGAAAAATGATAAAGACAGCTTCATTGGTGCACAACAACAAATAGAAAGGAAAAGAAAAGAAAAAAAAACCTGACAGTTCATCAAGGAGGGAGCAGTTTCCTGGTCTCTTGCCCCTGTGTGTGCTGGTGAAATTTTCTGCCAGGCTGCAGTGTCCTATGTTTGGACGATGGCAAAAGAGGCAAGGGCCCTTATATTACAAATTTATCTAGTGTGGCTTGGATTTGCCACCCTGTTACTGTCCGTCAGTTATTTGGAAACTTCCCAGGGTGGTGGTTCATGCTTTGCATGCAGGCAGCATTCCTACTGGCAGTTGTGCGAGCTACTTCACCATTTCATAAAGTCCTGTGTCTATGTTTGTTTGATCTACAAGTCTCTTATCTCAGACTGATTTTAGCATCCAGATGTACATCCCTTCCTATCTTCCAATTCCCTGTGCTTTTAGGTGATTTTCTCTGAGTAACTCCACTGTGGTTCCTCCTCTGTTCGGCCATGTTGAATCCCTCTGTTATGCAGTTCATCCATCGTAATTCAACTTTATCTTCTGCAAGGCTACCCCTTCACTCTTTCACCATTTCTTTTTTCTTAAACCAAGTAAATCCCTTTCCCATTGTAGTGTTGTTTTATATACTCTTTTCTGGAACTATAATTGCTTCCCTGGTCCTCCCCATGACTTTTCTGTTTCATTCCTCAAGAATCTCTGAAATATGACAACACCTTATACGTGTTTCATTCAATGAACTTTCCAATCTGTGTCTCTTCGACTTGCATAGACCTAAACTCATTAAAAATTCCCACCCCTGAATTAACTGGTATGACGTGGATTTGAGAATCAACCACAAAGTCCACTACACAGACCTACTTGCAATTTTAATAGAGTCCATATTCTCCCATATTTCTGTGGCTCTTATATTTTTTTGCCTTTGCCTTAAAAGCCTTTTCTTCTCACCATGGCTCAGTCAAACAACAGTCATCCAATACAGCTTATTGCAAATGTCACTTCTTTTCAAAAGGATTTGCTCACCACCTTAACCTCCCTTGATCAACTTACTTGCCATTCCCTTTGTTTATCTACAGTGTCCTTTAAAACTCTCCAATCTGATATGTCATCCATTTATTTTCCTGCTTACAGTTCTTAAAAGCATGAGATATACATGGTTCATCAGTCTAATCACAACACCTACATTGATACTATCTATAAAGAATACACATAGGAGAAATTCTTTAAATTCTTGTGGAATAATTATGAAGGAATAAATGAAAGTGATATCACCATGAAAAACCCTCCCTGAATTCAAGCCAGGTGTTGCCTCACTGGTTAACTCTAAAATTCCTACCATTCAAGTCAGAGTAGGAAACACAGTCAGGAAGTATCTTGAGAGCAAAGTCTACACTGACCATAAATTTCAATGAATTTATGAATGAATGATATTAATTAGCTAGAGATGAACTATCTCTCTAAAAATATCCCTATGACCTCAAAAATACACTCAACTATGAATTTTAACATTATTAAATACAGTGTACTACAAAACTATGAGCAATAAGATTCATATTTTGATTATCAAATTAGTAAATATTTACAAGGATGACAGACATCATTGTTCAGAAGCGAGAACTAAGAGAACTTGAATTCAAAATAAATAAGAACAGAATATAAATTCCAGGGGAGATTTTAACAAAATCTAGCCCTAAAATGAGGGGTGAGATTTTAGCAAAGTTTTTTATAACTTTTCTATAAATATTTTGGATTCCCTTTCTTCCTAAGAAATAACCATTAAAGTGTTCATAATTATAAAAATCTGTATCTCAACATTGTTTATAATACAGATATTAATAAATTATACTATATTTGATAAAAGACAGTCATTATCAAAGTTTAATGGCTTGGAAATTTATATATGAAAACATAAAAAAATCAGTCCTTAATATGTATGCACGAATTTCTATTTTGAAGAAAAGCAGAGACTGAAAAATGTTCAGTGGATAAATTTCACTAGTAAAATTATAAAAGTTTCCTATATATTCAAAGATTTTCTTTCATGAGTATACATAACAGATATTCTCTAATTATTTTGAAAATGAGTGTTCATACCCTGGGGTCTGATGCAGGAGAGCAAAAAAGGGCTGACCATGGCTGAAAAAACAAACCATGCTATGCAAGGAAGCATTTATATTGATCACTTGGGGGAAATGAGTTGAAAGAAAGATGAGTGAAACTGAATAAACCGCTCTTATTTCCTGTATAGTTGACCAAAGCTCAAATACGACCTTGCTGCTGTCAGTTGATGAACAGATTTAAAACAAACTACAATATATGTACTGAACCTTCTGAGACAGTTTTGCAAGCTTGAAGCCTCTGACATGCTGGAATAACCTATTCCTGGGAGAGTGTTCACTAAAATGAAAACTTGGCAACAGTGGAGTATGAAACTTTTGAAAAACACCATCCCCTCCACTGTTGAATCATGTCAAATCAGCAACATCCTGAAGTGCATTTAAAAAGTTACGTGGTCAGCTGAAAGTCCTACAGATGTTGCTGTCTGTGGTAAGAAAAAAAAAGACAGACTTGGCCACAGCTTCAGCTCAGAAAGATGGAGGCTATCCCCAGATGATTATTTAAAGTAAATAAAGTAAATATAATTCCCAGGGTACAGAGAGCTATCTGACTTCTATGTCAAACTTCAAAACTCCAAGCACAGTGCCATACTTGGCAGTATTCCAGAAATACAAAATGACCCTCCCAGCTCATATACTTCAGTTCGTTAGTTGCCTAGGTGATAGTTCCTGTTCTAGTTCCTATTGCTCCTATCTCTCAGAAACAGCTAGTCATTGTGATCCATAGCTGGTCACTATGATGCATATTGTATAAACCAATCCCCAACCGACAAGCCATTCTGCCTCTGTACTTCCAGTTTGCTTATCTCATGTAAGCCCTAGACCACAAGAGATCAGGGCCTGATATTCTGGGAATGACCCCAACCAGTGCCCACTGACATAAATATAACTGCCTCCAAATCCTGGGTGTTGTTTCAGTGTATCTATTTTTGCCCTTGCATCTGGTGTATTGGCTGGGATGACCAACCATGTTGACCTCTTTGGTCACTGGTAAGTGGCCCTTGTGGATGGAGCAAGGACCTCTCCAGGTCCTGACAGTAAGGCAAGTCCTCAAGTTTTCTCAAGGCCCCTTGGAGGTTTAGAGGAAGATTCCTAGCTCCCCACTCTAGCAGCTCACATTGGACCCCAAAGGGAGGAGGTCGCAATCTGTCTGTCTGCCTGCCTGACTGATTCCAGCAAGACCCTTTGGGGCACCCCAGTTAGTCAGTCTGTCTCTCCTGCCATTTGAGGAGAAGACGAGCTTGATCAACACTTGTTAGTTAAGGCTACTCTCAAGGGAAGGGATGTTGGAGCGTGAGTGCCTGCTGAATGACTGTGTGAGTGAGTGGAATGGACAGTTTGAGCAATAGTCTGTTCCATCTGTGCACCAAGACTAGGATGTATTGGTGTTGGTAGCTGATTGGGCCCTCACCTGTGGTTCTGTGTCAATCAAAATATGGCATAACAGAGGCCTTGCACTCTCCCTCGCTAAGCCACACCTAAATCCCTGTGAGCTGTGTGGCCAAGCAGGCTTCTGAATGGTCTCTCTCTAAGGCGCGCTCACGCTTTATCTGTTGCACCATTGCTCATGGGTACACGACATACACTGTAGGGAATTAGAATGGGTGCAAGCCAGAGTGAACCTATGTTCCCTGATTGTAGGTTAAAAAAGCTTCAAAAGAGGATTTCCTGAGATTATGGAGTTAAAAATGAAACCAAACCACTCAAGGAAAAAGAATCCTATTCTTCCTGAGAATTCTATCTTGGCAGCCTGGTTGGCTGCTGCAGTTGCTGCCAACACCTATAGCTTCACTCCCCACTTCCAACTCATCTACTTCCAGCCAACTGAACTGGTTCCAGGTAGCCATTGCCTGCATTCAGTCACAGAGGCCCTCCCTCCAGAGCCTTATGCTTGCATGTCTATCCTGGTCAGATGGCATCATCTAATGCCCACCCCAGATGACTATCAACGATTCCTTCTGTTTCACATTTTGACTCAGGAGAAATTAGAATGTCAGCCCTGAAAAACAGGTTTTGTCCTGTCAGGTCAGAATAGATAGGACAGACTGAGCCCAATAGATTGGGTCCCTGAGAGCCCATAGTCATTACAAAAGTTGGGGCAAACCCATGACTTTCCTGGTAGAAAATGGAACAGAATTCTCTGCTTTCAACCGTTCCTTCTGTCGAAAAGTTACCATCACCATGGCAACTGGAACTCTCACCTCTCATCCCTTCTGCTAGGCAAAAACTTGAAGCCTGGTAGGATATCTCCTCTGTGCCAAGCCCTCTGCCTCCCTCTTGTTTAATCCTGCACTTTCAACTTTGACTGTTCCCCCAAGAGAAGTATGACATCTGCATTAGCCTGAAACAGATAACCACAACCCTGAAGTTCTGCAAATTCTCTTCCCAGAGGTATGAACCAAGACTCACCTCAGCTCCTGGCCATTAACCATGCCACCTCACCACAACACTTCCCCTAATTGCTGTCAGACGTCATGGAAAGCACAAAAAGGCATCCAGTCACACATCAGCCTGATAGACTGTTAATCACCTTGGGCAAGATCTCCATGTCACCAACAATGCAGCTATCACCTTGCACCCTGCTGTTTCTGACACATATAAATTTTTGGACTGTTCTAGATTTTAAAAATGCCTTCCTCTGCTTGTGAGTTGCTCCTGTAAGCCTCTTCAACTGGGAAGATCAATTGCCACAAGTGATTAAGAACTCTCCTGTTATTTTCAGGGAGGCTCTAACAACTGATTTAGCCAAGCCAGCAGCACATTTTCTCTGAGCTTTCTCTGTCCCTTCCAGCTCTATCATGATCTCCCAAGCAAATGGTATACACCATCAAACTGATAAGATATACCCCTTCTGCCAGTAAAGCCAGATCAAGATCTCAGAGCTGCTAATGCCACCATGACTGTCCTCCATGTATGTTGCTTCAGTCTTCTACCACCCATAGCCTGCTAGTATACCTGCCTGGGCCTAAAAAAACACCTTATTCTGCCTTCAGTTGGCTCCTGTGAGCCAGTTTCTCTTTGAAACTGACCCAGACTCAACCTCCCAGAGGTTCAAAAAGTTATTTCCTCTTTAAAAAGCACTTCTGATTAATGAACTTTCAAGCTGCCTGCAGGAAAGGCACAACAGCTCTGCTGCAATATCTGACAGAAACTGATTACAAGAAAAAAAGTTTTCTACTTGAAGACCACAAAAGGTATTATGGTAACTATTGTTGGTTTTATCAGGTTTTGAAGTCCTGTATCGCTTATACTGGTTTATTTTTATTGGTTTTATTCTGTTTTATTTTTCTTGGTTTTATCCTCTTTAAAATAAAATGAAAAAATTTCTTGGAGCTGCTGGTTTCTATAAAATATGGATCCTTGAGTTCACAAAAATAATGATGCTTACTCAGACTGTCATCACCTGGGAGCACCCAGTGGCCCACCTGTGCAAATACTTGGATTTAGTCACTAAGGGCTGCCCCCTGCTTTGCCTCCAAGCTCTAAGAGCCACTGTCCTTCTGATCGAAAAAGTTGACAAGCTCCCCTTAGACCAAGACCTAACTGTTCAGGTGTCAAATGATGAACTGGGATGAACTGTCCTAAAACAGGACCCCTCTGACAGAGGTTGAGTACACCCTGTTTATGGATGGAAGTAGCTCTGTTAAGAATAAAGCCCAACAGATTAGGTATGTTGTGGTCACCTTGGACAAAATTATTTTGGCCAAAACTCTCTTGCAAGGATGATCTGCACAACAAACTGCTTCCTGCTGCTGTTTGTAAACCTGCCACTAATGACACAAAATAATCCAGTCCACTGGCCTAAGCCTCCATTGGGGACCCAACTGACTGAAACATGAACCCCAGCCAGAAAACTTTACCCAGTATTCCTGGAAAATCAGAGCCAGACTTGCTCCTACCATTTGTTCTGCAAGCTCAAACCATGGCACTCACACCCATACCCCTGCAGCCAGTTCAGGTTTCAGCATCTGTGTCACTGACCCTGACCTCACACACTATAGTGGACTCTCCTCATTTAAGATATATAGTAGATTACACAGAAATAAAACATTACCCTACAGGACCATCTTGTAACCAGTTAAAAAAAAAACCACCTAGATCTGTAGACCTTCCTGCACACATGTATAACACAGGCACATATTAACTGCCTCTCCAAGTTGCAAAATCCAGCCTTAGATCTGCTGAAAATTTTATCTGGACCAGACAGCTCACTCTGGACACTCAAAGCCCTGCTCTGGTCACTATGAAAGTTGACCAGTTCAAGCATAGGTGAATCCTGAGGACACAGTTCATAGTCCTGCTCTACACCTATGCCCCTTGACTTTTGTGTCTTTTCAGGCTGCCTACCCCAGTCCTTGCTTCCCCACTCCATACTAGCTGTAATTTTTGCCTTAAACTATATAGACAGTTGCCTCAAGGGAAAAACAATCAAGCAAACACTTGACAAAACAAATAGGCCCACATTCTAGTTGGGCGTTGCCTCATAAGATCACATGTAACATGCCCAGCGAAGATTTGCTGGGGAAACTAAAGCAGTGGGGAAATGTAGCAGAAAATGCTCTACCACCACCCCAACCGGTATACTTCAGTTAGTTGCCTAGGTAATAGCTCCTGTTCCAGTTCTGGTTGCTTCTGATCTCTTAGAAATGGCTGATCACTGTGATACATAGCTGGTCACTATGATGTACATTGTATAAAACAATTCAGATTTGACAAGCCATTCTGTCTCTCTACTTCTTGCTTCCTTATCTCATACAAGCCCTAGACCACAAGAGATCAGGGCCTGGTATTCTTGGAATGATCCCAATTAGTACCCATTGACATAAATAAATCTGCCTCCAAATCCTGGGTGTCATTGTGGTGTTTCTGCTTGCCATTGTATTCCTACCATAATTCATAAAAAAATCTGTTTTTCTCAACAAAAAATAAAGTATTTACTTTTGAAAGCATTTTTTCCAGTATTTCTCTTACACATTTGTACTGTTGAATTTCACTGTGTGTAACTCACTCCAATTATTTCCCTATGTTTGGAGATTTAGAAGAAATAGATATTGTCTTGGTTACTTTTCACTCATTGCTGAGACAAAATACCTGACAGCCAAAATTAGGGAAGGAAACTTTTATTCTTACAGTTTCTTGGGAGTTCAGTTTACACTTAGTTGGCTCCAAGTTAGCATGGGGTGGCGGGGCTGTTGTTCATGGTGGCTACAAGCTGCAAGGCGTGCTGGCGAGAGAGAGAGAGAGAGAGAGAGGCGGAAGTGGAAGACCCGCCTTCCCTTACACTGTATGTCGGTTCCACCCCTGGGCAGGTACAGCAAACCGAACACAAGCAAACGCCAGACTCAGCCCCATCAAAAGTATGTGAGGACTTGCAGGTACATAGTATACCCAATACAGATATGTAGGGTTTTCTTTGCCTTACATTCATATATTGGCAAGTTTTCCTCCATAACCCCATCTGTACTCTCAGAAAGCACAGGGATGGTAGGCTTCTGGACAACTACGCATCAATGTCTTCTAAACTTGTAAATTGTCCCATCTTCATTGCCACACTCACTTTGACTGGTATACTTAGGAATGGAAACTTGTACATTCACTTTAATGCTTTTAACCATAACATAGAGGATGCATTACACTTCATGGTAGAGTATTAAGTACACTATGTTTTGAGAGAGTCTACCAAAAAGTCAGGCAATTCTTTATTTTCTCAATGGTTTTGTTAATGTCTACCAATTTCATTATGAGATGGTTCTCTTTAATTTTGTTCTTTTTCTTGTCTGGCATTAGAGAGGGACCAAAATAAGAGTCAAGTTCAATGAGCTTTTTTTTTTTCACTCTTTCTTGTTTTAAATGTGCCAAATTTCTGAGTCTCACTGAATCTGATCTCCATTCAGAAGTTCATGAGGCTAAATTAATACCACTAAGTTGTAATTTTAAGTTTTATGGACTCACATAGGATGGAGTTGGAAGGAATCTTAAAGAACACAAATGGAGATAGCTGTTGGGCCGAGCTTGCGGACAGAACCAGGGTCGGGTCCGCGTCCCGCGCGGTGCCCAGCACAGCTCCCTGGGACCGGGAGGCCTTGGCCCCCACCCAGTAAAGGAGGAGACTCCAACTGCACGCCCCGGGAGGCCGCCCTTCCTTGCTGCGCACGGGACTCAGCCTAACGGGTCCCGCGATCCTGCACGCCGCGAACCTCAGGGAAACGCCGGCCA